>JARYGA010029518.1:0-35203 GCA_030545235.1 Helianthus tuberosus | reverse complement strand
ACTCATGATCTTGACATCAAGGAGAACATGTGGGTGAGAGGTTCGCGAATAGTGCGAAGAGAGTGAGCACACAAGTATTCTCAGGCAATAACGTATAGTAGGTTCTGTAATCTAAGCATACCACGAGCAAAGTTCTATGTAATTCTAGCAAGTAGGTAAGGTAACATGAATAGTAGTACCTATGATGTTGAGCCTTGCACGTGGAGCGAAGCGTCGTTGTGGATCGTTGAGAGCACTGTTCTGGTTATAGTCTGGTTTTAACAAAATCGTTTTCCCCTTATTAAAACCGAGTTCTCAATAACCAATGGCTCTGATACCAATCTGTCACACCCCCAAAATCCCCACGCGGAGTATCACCGCTTGGAGGCGTGACTGACCAGGATCAAGCCACCAATCATATCAAATGTAATAAGTATTAACTGTAATTTAAACCAAACGATATGAAAGGTGTTCCAACAAAACATGTTAAGTGTATAGCGGAAGCATAAAATGTAAACCCAACGTAAGGAATAAGTTCAATGTTTAATGTTTCAATATAAGATCCACAATCCCTGCCCACAACGACCTGCTCCTCCCTGTGCAAGCTCCATATGTACCTAAGGTCCTGCAAGGCATGCAGCAGAGAGTCAACAACTAGTTGAGCGAGTTCACAGTTAATAGTTCAGTAATAGTGGTAGTATGAGTAGCATTGTGTTCGTTCGTTAAGCCATGTATCGTATCAATTTCCATCGCGGGCCTCTCGGCATGTATGCGAAGATTTGGGGTAATACTCCCAAATATCCTAGACTTAGTATATTTGTATCGCGGCCACCCTGGCATTACTTGCGAAGTTTTAGTATCTATAGTTCGCGGCCTTCCTAGGAATGTGTGCGAATGATTAGTCATAATATCGCAGCCAATCCCTGGCGTGTGTGCGAAGATCAGTTCAAATGGGTATACAAGTCTAGCCGTATCTTATCTTTACTCTTCCTCTCCCGAGGACCATATCATTAGGTTCGTTTAACTAAGTATGTACAAATAAATCATTCAATCCCATTCCCACCCTGGGAACCCCATGCCTTGGCTGTGTGAACTCACCTTGGTTTGCTCGGTATGCTAAGTATGTGCTCGCAATTAAATCAATCACGTCCTATAGTATGCACGTATAGAATAATCAGTTTGTGTTCAAGTTGTTCACGTATAAGTATGTAACACGTATTCACAATCATACACAAGACGGTCACACTTAACAGCAGTTAACTAACCAGGTTAACTTTTAACAGAATTAAGTAAGTTACTGTGTTGATTGCACAAATGGCGAAACACACACTCGGCGAAACACAATTTGACGAAACACATTATGTTTCATCGACTGGCCTTTGGCGAAACAAAGATTTATTTCGTCGACTGTCCTTTGGCGAAACACTTTCTGTTTCGCCAATAGGTCTGTTTCGTCGACTCATCAGTTACGTCATATCAGTTACGAAATCATACAGAAACCCTAATCATTCTATCAGCCATCATCAACAATAGAAATCATATGGGGATCAATGTGCATATAGAATCATCATAACTCAATCACCCAAGAATCATTGTCTAGCATGAACCCTAGTTTAAACGTATCTCAAACCGATTAACATAAAACATCACATCATCAACAAGAATCACGCATATCATACATAGATCTGATCTTGACAGTTTACCAATTTCTGCTTTGGTTTCAGGTATAAATCTTATATATTTATCAATCGAATCCACGGATTAAATTACAACATCAAACCCCATTCATCATCATAACCAGAACCCTAATATTTAACATGTATCGGTTACAAATATTCATCATCATAGCAGAATTACATGACACATAAACACGTACACGGATGAAAGATCAATCAAGACACATAGATTTACTAACCGAGATGATGGTTTGATCACACAAGGGTTTCCGGTGGGTTCTAGTTGCCGTCACACAGTAGAGAGTTCTCTAGGGTTTCAGATTGCTCAAAAGATATGAAAACAGAAGTCGGTTTACGTTAATATTTACGATTTAACGTTCTGGGCCCGAACTGGGCTTCGGTGAAACTGGGCTCGGCGAAACTGACTTCTGTTTCGTCGAGATGTATATGGCGAAACAGTTTGTTTCGTCGGGATGGGTTATGGCGAAACACTCTTGTGTTTCGTCGGGTTGTTCAAATCTTAAACAGCTTATGTTTCTCAACAAGTTCCACGTTATACAATCAAACACATAATCATGCAAGCATAATACGTTTCATCATATCACAAAGTGTACAGTTATGAAGTCCGACAAGTCAAACAACTAAACAGTCAAAGTCAACGTGCATTAAATGCGAAAGTGAAAGTCGGAAACTCGAGTTGTCACACAGCATCTACGACTTATGCTGGAACTTCTTCGAGCAGAGCAACTGTATGCCAAATTTTCGAAATGTGACTTCTGGCTTCGTGAAGTCCATTTTCTAGGCCACGTAGTAAACAAGGATGGGATTCATGTTGATCCATCCAAGGTTGACTCGATTAAGAACTGGCCTGCACCCCGCACACCAACAGAAATCCGCCAATTCTTGGGTCTGGCGGGCTACTACAGACGATTTATCAACGATTTCTCAAGGATTGCGCAACCTCTCACTTCACTAACTCAGAAGGGTGTCATCTACCATTGGGGAGATGCACAGGAGTCCGCATTTCAGCACTTAAAAGACAGACTTTGTAGCGTGCCTATCCTCTCATTGCCTGAAGGCACAGATGATTTTGTGGTTTATTGCTACGCTTCCATCCAAGGACTTGGTTGCATGTTAATGCAACGTGACAAGGTCATTGCCTACGCATCGCGCCAACTTAAAGTTCACGAAAGAAACTACACTACGCATGACCTGGAACTGGGAGCAGTTGTTTTCGCGCTTAAGATATGGAGACATTACCTGTACGGTACCAAGTGCACCATTTACACCGATCACAGGAGTCTAGAGCATATCTTCAAGCAAAAGGAGTAAAACATGCGACAACGCCGATGGATCGAGCTCTTGAATGATTACGAATGTGCGATCAAGTACCATCCGGGCAAGGCCAATGTTGTGGCCGACGCCCTCAGTCGAAAGGACACTATACCTAAACGTGTACGTGCTTTACAGCTTACCATCCAATCTAACCTTCTCGCTCAGATTCGTGATGCTCAGGTCGAAGCATTGAAAGCAGAGAACATCAGGGCTGAATCCCTACGAGGATCAAGGCAACGGCTAGAACAAAAGGAAGACGGCGCCTACTATGTAAACGGACACATCTGGGTTCCACTTTATGGAAACTTACGTGAGCTTGTGATGGATGAGGCACACAAGTCTCGTTATTCGGTACATCCGGGTTCAGATAAAATGTACCGCGACCTCAAGACTACGTATTGGTGGCCTGGCATGAAAGCCCACATAGCAACCTACGTCAGTAAATGCTTGACTTGTGCTAGGGTCAAGACCAAATATCAGAAACCCTCAGGCCTACTTCAACAACCAGAGATCCCGAAATCAAAATGGGAGCAAATTTCCATGGATTTCGTCACCGGCCTGCCTAGATCCCAACGCGGAAATGATACCATTTGGGTGATCGTGGATCGACTGACTAAGTCTGCACATTTCTTGGCTATCAAGGAAACCGACAAGTTTTCTACTCTAGCAGACATCTACCTAAAAGAAGTGGTGTCAAGGCATGGAGTGCCAACCTCCATCATTTCTGATCGTGACGCGCGTTTTACTTCTGAACTGTGGCAAGCAATGCACAAGTCTTTTGGCTCACGTTTAGATATGAGCACCGCTTATCACCCACAGACAGATGGGCAATCTGAATGCACCATCCAAACCCTCGAAGACATGCTTAGGGCATGTGTAATCGACTTTGGCAATGGCTAGGAAAAACACCTCCCGTTAGTGGAGTTTTCGTACAACAACAGCTACCACACCAGCATCCAAGCCGCTCCGTTCGAGGCATTGTACGGACGCAAATGCCGATCACCTCTCTGTTGGGCAGAAGTTGGTGACAGCCAAATCACTGGCCCAGAACTTGTGGTAGATACCACCGAGAGAATTGCTCAGATACGACAGCGAATGGCGGAAGCTCATGACTGTCAGAAAAGCTATGCTGATAAAGGAAGAAAACCACTCGAGTTCCAGGTTGGGGATCGAGTGCTACTCAAAGTCTCACCTTGGAAAGGTGTAGTTCGTTTTGGCAAACGAGGCAAGCTCAATCCGCGTTATGTCAGACCGTTCGAAATCATTGAGAAAATTGGCAAGGTCGCCTACAGGTTGAATCTACCTGAAGAACTCAGCGGAGTTCACAATGTTTTCCACGTGTCGAATCTGAAGAAGTGTCTGTCAGATGAGACTCTCATAGTTCCTCTCAAGGAGCTCACTATCGACGACCAGCTGCAATTCGTCGAGGAACCAGTAGAGATTACTGATCGAGATGTTAAGATTCTCAAAAGTACCAGGATACCTCTTGTCCGAGTTCGTTGGAATTCTCGTCGTGGCCCAGAGTATACCTGGAAACGAGAAGACCAGATGAAACTCAAGTACCCCCAGTTGTTTAAGAAAAATGCAACCACTACTGAGGCTGAAGCTACTGCAGAATTTCGGGACGAAATTCCAAATCAACGGGGGGATGATGTGACACCCCAGGAAAACCAGTAAACACCGCAACTTAACTAGCTTCCTCAGTAACTACGCACTAAATTTCGGGACGAAATTTTCTTAACAAGGGGAGAATGTGACAACCCTCGTAATTCCATGTATCCGTAATGTGATAACCCTCGTAATTCCATGTATCCGTACGATTATTTAATGATAATTAAAGTGCTTAGTGATTGTGTTGAATCATTTAACTGCTCTCTGATTTCTGTGTTATACTTACATGTGCGTGTTAACATACTAGTAATATACAGAAATGTTACTAAATAGTCCGGTATATTTTCCTATGTGTTAGGAATTAATTGTATTACAAAAAAATATATATATAAGACATCTTACGGAACAATTAAACAATTTAACGGAACAGTATCCGACCGAACAACCGGACATTACCCGGGACACCAAATATTTGTCAAACACATTATTTAATTATTTTTGGCTAGTCAAGATCCCCGTTTATCATAACACCCACTAAAAACCTTATGACTAACACCTATGATCATATTACTTGCAATCTAACTACCTATTTACCATTTAGTTGAAATTTTGCAAACATACCCCCCCCCCAACCGATTTTAGTCCCAATGGACCCCACCAAGATCCACACCATATCCTCCAAAGATATGTATCATATTTCACATGATTGTTGCTTGATTT
The DNA here is from genome assembly GCA_030545235.1 of Helianthus tuberosus. Lineage (NCBI taxonomy): Eukaryota > Viridiplantae > Streptophyta > Magnoliopsida > Asterales > Asteraceae > Helianthus > Helianthus tuberosus. The sequence continues at coordinate 29,882 of JARYGA010029518.1, read as the reverse complement.
TATATACATAATATTTGAAAGAAAATCCTTATAAGCATGGTTCCTAGATATCAAGAGTCATTTTCATATCTTCCACTAAGATTACACTCCATCTTCTCACCCTCCCTCTCTCTCTTTCGGCTCACCCACAACCGCCCCCATCACCACCACTTCACAACCATAAACATCCATCTTCAAGTTCCATATAAGCTTCAAGGGTGATACAAGAAGGTTGCAACTTGTGGAAGCTTCAAAGGATCTTTGTTCTTGCTTGTTCATCATCATCTCTTATCATCTTCTTCACTAGATTTTTCCCTAGCTTTAAGCTAGTAGACGTGATTGACCGACCTTGACTGTTAGCTATTTTTGAGAGTCAAACCGAGCAACCGAGGTGAGTTCACACTCCTAAGGCATGGGATTCCCGGTAGGTTGGGAATGGGATTGAATAACTACTCGTACTATCATTACTATGAAACTACTTTTCACTGTCCTCGGATCGAAGGGTACGTACGTAAAACCTACGTACACTCATACTTACTACTGTCCTCGGATTGAAGGGCACGTACGTAAAACCTACGTACACTCATACTTGCTACGGTCCTTGGATCAAGAAGGGCACGTACACACACGACTAGTCTACAACATGGGAAGCCCCCACTAATCTTCGCAAACATGTTTGGGAAACCGTGATACGGATTAACACTATCCACATGGGAAGCCCCCACTAATCTTCGCAAACATGTCTGGGAGACCGCGATACGAATTAATACGATACATGGTTTACAAAACGAACTTATGATTTACGAAACGAATGCTATAACTAAACAACCAACTGTGAACTCGCTCAACTTTGTTGTTGATTCGTTGTTACATGCCTTGCAGGTCGTTAGGTATCTGTGGAGCTTGCATCGGAGAGGGAAGGGTCGTTGTGGGACATGGACAGCTGTGTGCCATGCTAAACTTTTGAAACGTTTAAACTTATGACTTGGTTTTAAACATTATGCTTTCGCTTGCAACTTAATCTATTGTTTTGTTTAGACACCAATTGTATTGTGTTGGATCTTTATATACTACTTACATGCTTGTTCAATATGATTGGTGGCTTGATCCTGGTCAGTCACGCCTCCAAGCGGTGATACTCCGCGTGTGGATTTTGGGGGTGTGACAGCCTAGTCCCCGTATAATACTTTCTGCTTGCTTGAAATATAGCATCGCCCTTAGTACAAAAATGATGAAACATTGAAAAATGCTAATCATGTGCTGTTGAAGAAAAGATTCTCTAAAGGGAACACACCTTAAGTCGAACCGTCATCTCTCTGCTGAACGGAAGTTCTGACCTGAGCTCTCACGGTCTCGCATTTAACCCTTTAAAGATATCATCTAGGTATATTCACCTGTAAGACTGAATATTGGGATCTGGATACGGGACTATATTCAAGAGGTGGGACACATGAATGAGTTTAAGTTCTTAATACACCTAATTCGTATCCTGAATCAGTTGAAATTTGTGTGAAAATTTAAGTGGATCAATATATCGAAAATCTAAGTGAATTGTTTAATTCTTAATGTGTAACTAAGCTCAACGGTACTTGTGACTTGTCAGAAACTGATATGATCCTCTGACGCAAACTCAAATAAAAAATATTGTCTGTAAATATGTTTGTAAATATTTCTTTACTGCTTTATATTTTCAGAAAAATACAAAAAGATTTTGATTCTATTTTATTTTCGACAACCGATGTCTGAGATGCTGAGTTTTAAAATCTAAGTATGCTGATTGTGTTTCTGAAAATAAAACAAGTTCAGTAATTTGATACTTGAATGCTTAACAAAAAAAAATCAAAAACAGTTTGTGATATCTCCAAGGTCATTAGTTTGGACTTGGATGATAAACTGTGAGGGAGTTGGATTCTCAAACATTGCCAAATCATGAAATTTGTTGATAGAAGAAATTGAATTGCCAGGTTATAATTCCTGGATATTTGAAAGTTCAAAATGTTGTTACTTATAAATGTATGAGTGTTGCAGACACTGTACCAGACTACGATCCCGACAGCAGAGTCTAAGGGGGAGTCTGAAGACGAGCTCAAAGCAAGGGGGAGCTTGTAACCGAAAAGCAAGGTGTCGATCCCTAAAGCACGGAATCTTGATGAAAAGGGGGAGCCTGAAGAAGCTGTTAATGTTAGAGCCAGAGACAGATCCTGGTACAACATTCGAAGATCGAAGCTGATCAGAAAAGATAAATATTGATAGATGCTTACAGTGTTAGACAATTTGGTAAGAGCATGAAGACTGATCAAGACTGAAGATGTGTCATGGAAAAGACTCAACACTGAAGACTTCGTCAACATCCAAGGGGGAGTCTGTTAGTGCAATATGTCTATTGACTTCGTCTTGTATCGAGTCATGTAATAGGATAAGATAGGATAAACCAGTGCTCGGGTGCTAGAAACTGATTTTCATGTATTTGTTGGTAATTCCGCTTGAAACAGCCAAAGACATGTTCAAGCGAAATTAACCAAGTTAATTCCGCTTGAAAGTGTCTTGGGTCAGTTCAAGCGAAATTACAACAACTATATATAGGAGCACTTACCATTTCATTTGAAACGGAATTAGATCTTATGTTTGGTAACGAAGTGCTGCCAAATCGTCTCCAGGTGCTGTAATACTATCAATTCAATACAAGAGACATTTAAATTGAATCGAGCGTCTGTGTCATTGATTCCGCCTTTGATTCGGATAAACAACTCTTCTGATCGACTCATTCAGGTCGTACAATGATCCTACACTAAGTAAACATACATAGCAAAACATCATGAAATAATGTACTATAAGTGTACTAATGAACATAGCAAGCATATGATATAAAAACATGGAAAGCACGAAAGTAACAAGTAGGCACATGTGTTTCACCCCAAAATGTTTGAAAACAGTAAAAACGGGGACTATGTACTCACTTGAGGGTGCTTAGAAGTCTTGAATAACAACCAAGCAAAGCTAGAGGGATCACCGAAATCAAACGGCACCGAATGTAGATAACTATGTGAATAAACGGACCTAAATCAGAAGATCAGATAAAATGAGGTTTCATAAACCAAATGAGTATAGGAACTCATGTAACATGGTTTAACAAAGCCTACATTCTAAATCGAAACCTATCTTAAGTGCTTATGACCCATTACGACCCGTTTAGATAGCTTACGCTACTTTAACGCGTCGTTCGCGTAAAACGCGTTCAGACCGCCTAACTAGTCCTATGATAAGTAATATATGCCTTAAAATGTCTAATATTGTTGCCTAATCAGTTTAGATGTCAAAATTTAGGTTCCATATGCTTAAAATGAATTTATGCGCAAAAAGGGTATTTTGGTAATTTTCCTAAGGCGTATAAACTACCTATCATATAACTAGCTAAACGACGTGACCATAAGGTATAACCTCGGAAGGTTATTCCCTATATAACTATGGTCACCTAATGTGTTTGGTCGGATCCTAATGATCGACCAAACGGGTCGGGTTCGAAAGTATAAGCGGTTGTTTAGACCGCTTACCATAAGACCCTACATAAGCACTAAACCTAAAGTGACGAGCTAAACATGTTAAAACATGTTTAACGAAGTTAGAAAACAGGTTTGGTGTCAAAACAAAGGGTTTTGATACCCAAATGTAGTTTGGTTACAAAATACGCAAGAATACACATTTTGGCCGAAACTACGACTCGTCACTATGCCTAGATAACGTGGTAATCAGTAGGTATAGTCACAAGGGACTATAACCATCGTGATTACGCTCACGTTATGAAATTCAAACGAACTTCGTGTTGACCATAAACTGGTCAATGCAGAAAGTCAAACTCAGTTTGACTTTTAAGCTAAAAACGCATAAAAGAACGAAAGAGGACTTACAAAAGGTCCAAGAAGGTTTGATTTCCAAGTATTCTCAAGTATGAAGTGGTAAACACCTCAACTTAGAGAAATTTCAGAAATAAAATGTGGGTTTTGAAGCAAGGGGTTGGGGTTTATATAGTTTTCGTAGGACCGTTAAGATCGTTCCTCGTAAAACGAGCCTTAATCTCAGTCGTACACCTCATGCCCACTGATTTACAAAACCATGGGAGCCCAAAATAGCCCATAGTATGTTCAAAACCCATTTGCAATTGCTGGAATTAGCTGGAATAGGCTGTTTTCAAGTTTCTGCACATCTGGTAGTTTTAGGCGGCCGGCGTATGAATCAGAGAAGGCTTACGCACCAGGCCTAAAATTCAGATCAGCAAAACAGTTTCCTAAATTGCAGTTTCAGTCCCTGCATGCTTTTAAGGCCATTTTTGATGCGTTTAGGGCCCGTTAAGCCCTTTTCAAGGCTCTACAATGATGCCTAAGTGTAGGGGATATAAAACATGCTCAAAAATATGTCGGATGTCGGTTCGTTTGGCCGTACGATCACGTTATTCGGTTAATTACGACTAAATACGAACGAACACGAAAAACGATCCAGATTACGCGACGAATGGAATTTTATCATGCCAATCACTAAAATAAAATATTTTAATGATTACATAAATTTTTTGATATCCGGATGTATTCAGAACGTAAGATATGCGCGGAAATGCAAACTTATGCACTATTTGACGCTTTTAGTCCCTGAATGACCAAAAAGTTTATTTTAGCATACCGAACCCCTCAAAGCCTATTTCTAAGCTATGCAAAGGATATTCATGGTATGTTTAACTTATGATCAAGTTCCGGAATGTCTGTTACAGTACGAATTGGCATACTTTCGCAGTTTGTCTAATTTAGTCCCTGAAAGCGAATAAACTTGATTTGGCATACCAAACCCTCCAAAACTTATTTCTAAGTTATGCGAAGGTTATTTAAGGTATGTTAAGCCTATATTACTGTTCCGGAGTGTTTGTTGCATTAAACTGGTTATATTTATGCATCAGTGCGCATATAACCTTTCAGAAAGCGATTTAGAGCCCGAAATCGAACAAGAATTGATATGTGCAAATGATACACATATTTATACAAGTCCCAAGTATGAAATACAATATTTCATTGGTTTGGTATTTTTTTGATGGCCGAGGAGGCACAGGTGTCACAGTACGCTCGCTTGGCCTATCCGTCTGAGGATGATAAGCAGTGCTAAAATTTAATCGAGTGCCTAAGGATTGCTGAAAGCTTTTCCAAAAATGCGATGTGTATCTTGTATCCCTATCAGAGATAATGGATACTGGCACTCCGTGGAGAGATACAACCTCATCCACGTACAGCTGAGCTAGCGTGTCAGAGCTGTAGGTTTCTTTAATTGGCAAAAAGTGGGCTGATTTGGTCAATCTGTCGACTATAAACCAAATAGTATCATTCCCACGTTTTGTCTTTGGTAACTTAGTGATAAAATCCATAGTTACCATTTCCCATTTCCAAGTGGGAAGTTCAGGCTGTTACAGCATGCCTGACGGTTTCTAGTGCTCGGCTTTAACCTGTTCACATGTCAAGCATTTAGCAACATAAGTGGCTATAGATTTCTTCAAACCTATCCACCAATAATTTGCCTTTAAATCCTGGTACATCTTATCACTGCCAGGATTGTAGGATCGAATCACGACCTGAACGAGTCGTTCGGAAGAGCTCTAGTCCATTTTAGAGGCGGAAACTAAGAAACGGATGTAAAAACAGCTTGAATATCACTTTAAACGTCTTGTGTATTTATTTACTATCGATTACAATCACAAGGAATACCGGCAACACCTCGGTATCAAATCTGGATTTTCGTTACAAATGAATTGACAACTATCCTATTTATACTAATCCTTGGTAGCTTGAAATGACACATCAATTTCAAGCTGTCAAGCACTTTCAAGCTAACAAGCACTTTCAAGCTAACAAGCACTTTCAAGCTAACAAGCACTTTCAAGCTAACAGACATGTTCAAAACCACAATGCAACCCAGACTCGATATAAGACGAAGACGACAGATGTGTGCACCAACAGACTCCCCCTCAGATGTTGACGAGTCTTAAGTGTCGAGTCTTTTCAATCTTCAGTCTTTATCAGTCTTTGGACTTCCTTCATGATCTCTATCTGGCTCTATCCTATCTTCAATTCTCTTTCAGGATCTCTAGCGCCTAGCTCTTGCATCTTCAGACTCTCTTTCTTTAACAGACTCCCCCTCAAAATATGCTGGGATCGTAGTCTGGCTTTCACAGGTTCAGGTATCGTAACCTGACTCACCTGCATATTCTCTACCCAAAACATAAGTTTCATAAAAGATAAGATATAACAAATTTAGAAACTTTGCTAATCACTTGAAGACACAATCTGAACAAAAAGATTTATCATGTAAGTCACTGATGAACCACTTAAATGTATATCATTTTCATTTCACACATCTTCAAACACAATTTCCCAAACCTGTTCGTCATGTTTAGCACTCGGAATTTTGAAAATCAGCTTTTTAACATCAGTCGTCTAAAATCTTTTTGAATTTTTCAAAATTTATGCTAAACACACCGAAAATCTTTTTGGATTTTTGAAATAACCGAAATGAAATGCAGAAATGAAATATTTACATACAATATTTTTGTGAGTTCGTGCAAGAGGATTATATCTGTTTTTGACAAGCCACAAGTACCGTTGAGCTTGGTTACACATTAAGATTTAAACAATTCACTTAGATTGCCAATATACTGATCCACTTAAATTCTCACACAAATTTCAACTGATTCAGGATATGAGTTAGGTGTTTTAAGGACTTAAACTCATTCATGTGTCCCACCTCTTGAATATACTCCCGTATCCAGATCCCAATATTCAGTCTTACAGGTGAGTATACAACAGATGATAACTGTCAGGGGAATAAATTATAGTACGAGGGCCGTGAGAGCTCAGGTCGATCTTTCGATATGCAGAGAGATGACGGCTTCGACTTTTGGTGGGTCCCCTTTAGAGGATCTTTTGAATTACAACAGCAATGATTATCAATTTTATTGTTTCATCAATTTGCTGAGGGCTGCGCTATTATTTCAAGCATGCGGAAAGTATTCTCCGGGGACTAGGTCAGAAATTTCTTTCAGAAGAAGTCCCGGAATAATACCCCAGATATCACTGAGCATAAAGACCTAGTATCTCAGAAAGAGGGACCTTTCAAACGAGATTTCAGGGGTTACCTATATATCCAAGTAGTGTTCCCCACGAAATAAGCAAGTTTGAAATTTAGTTTATATCCTGAAAAAGCTTACTAACTGTGTAAAAACCTATCGGCATATTATCAGTGAGACTGTTTAACGCTATTTAAACATTACATTTCTTTAGCATACTGTGACTGTCTACTGATGTACTATCATTTCCTCTTCTTTGACACCAAAACTCATTTTTGATTTTATCATGTTTTTGCCTTTTTCAAATTTTCAAATGTTTTTGGATTTTCTGAAAATTTTTACTCCCCCTAAAATGCAAACACATTTTAGGAAATTTGAAAACAAACTATACAATAAAATGAAAACTGATATCAAATCACTTCAAATCGCCATGCTCTTGGCATAAACAATCAGAACTCTCCCTCACAACAAACTATTTTCCCATTGTGATTTCAAAACACTTAAGTTTGTTTTAATCAAATGGTTTTTCCAGAAAATAAGTTTGATTTTACCAATTGTAGGTTAGGGGATAAGCTCATCATTTTGTTCTCCAAAATACCACTTGTAAGTATGGTCCAATCAAGTTCAACTTAATGACCTAGATTAACCACTTGTCAATGAAAACCTCTTTCGACCACTTACAGGTTCACTCACAAACCATAACCACTTATAAATCAACATATAACAATTTAAATATACCACCTGTACTTTACCAACTTTACCACCTGTAGGATCATTTGCTAAGAAAGATGCCGATTCCTGCTCCACTCTTACCAACCTGGGAGCTCCGGCAAGTCCGGATTTTTACTCAAACATTATGTCCACCCAAGCCTCACCAGCCTTGGGTGATTTTGGAACACATCTATCCCACCAACATTTTGATTTGTAAAATTCTTTGGCACCCTTAACCTTCCTATCAACCATCTTCCCGAAAATATGTTTGACTTTCCCATTGAAAGCCTTTTCAACATCAAATTCTCCCTTATCAGCGAAGAATTGATTTGAGATCTCAACCTTCCCAACTTTAGACTTCCAATTTTCCTTTGACAATGGAGGAAAATTCTCATCGTTCAACTCAAGAACTGAATTAACAACCTTTTTCTCAACAGATGACTCCTCTGATTTTATGGAATCAGATTCATTGTCAGAATTACCCGCAGATTTAACCACCCACTTTTGCTTGTTCATATCACCCTTTCTTTTGTAAAATCTTTTTGAACTTTCTCCTTCCTCAGAAGTAGAATTTTCAAACTTTTTAACAATTTTTACAGGTTGTTCTTTCTTATCAACACACGTCTTTCTCAAAACAGAGTTAGAAGAAACTCCCTGTTTTTGGTAGTTGGTCTTGGGGCAATTCCAAGCTATGTGTCCAACTTCCTGGCATTTGAAACAGGTTCTTCTGTCAACTCTTTCAGCAAACCTTCTCACATTCTTCTTCACTTCAGCAAGAAACTCTTGATTTGACTGTTTCCAGAATGGTTTCTTCTACTCATCTTCACAACTTCCACCTGCAACAAATGTTGTTTTTGGTTTATAATTTTTCTCATTTTTATAATTTTCTGGAGGATTAAAACCAAGACCTTTCTTTTTGAGATTATCGTTGTAGTTTGGTTTATTTCGATAACCAGAACCATAACTGTAACCCTTTTTCTTGTTCAATCTCTGTTGAACTCTTGAAGTGTACTTTTTAGGTTTTTCAGCAAGATTTAAATCTTTTATTTCAGAAATATTAATTTCTGTTAATTTGAAAACCTGTTTGATCATTTCAGTTTTGACACTTCTTATTGGAAATTCCTCATCAGAATATAATTTGTCTGAATCATACAAAGTATAAGCCACTTTGATTGATCCAGCATTCAAATTAGATTTTGATAGAAGAAATTCATTATCATACACCCTTTTGACCGGCGAACTCGGACTCCTTTCTGACGAACTCTGACTTTCAGACTTAGACTCCGACTTTGACTCTTCATCCGTATCTAACACCTGATCAACAACTTTCTTTACTAACTCAGACTCATGATCAGTGTCAGACGCTGTGAATGTAACATCAATAGTGTCTGGTAATTCATCAATGATTTCAGACTTTAACTTGATGTTGACTGCTTTTTTTAGACGCTCATCATTAGGATTCCTGGGAGAATAAGTTTCATGGATCGGGGGCGGACATCTGTTATACTTGACACTTGGTTTCTTACCAGTATCAGTATCTTCAGTCTTTTTCTCCTTGAATGCCTCCAAACCTGCAACAGTAGGATAAACGCGATCAATCAGATAATCACATGTAGTATAACTCAACAGTAATCGTTTAATCCTTTCACTTTCGATCTTTTCAAGTTCCACATCCTTCTTCAGCTGAGCACAATCTTCAATATAATCATTGATGACGCTCTGCTTTGTCATTAATCTTGCACTCATTTTGTCCATTGCTTTTTCAGTTTCTGAATTTGTCCTTTTCAGACCATCAACTGTTCTATTCAGCACATCGTACGACTCCTTCACATACTTCACATCAGATAGTAAATCTTCTTTCATCTTCGCTAAATCAACAATCTTCTTGTCTTTTCTTCACAAGCTTTACAAGATTCTGAACACTTTGAACACGGTTTTTCAACTTCAACTATTTTTTCAACTATCTTTTCAACCTCAACGATCTTTTCTACTTCGACAAGTTTCTCAACTTCAACAAGTTTTTCAATTTCAACAATCTTTTCGATCTCGACAATCTTGTCAACAACTTTCTCTATTTCAACAATTTTCTCCACAACTTTCTCAGTCACTTCTTCATCTGCTGGTTCAACATTTGCTTCTCCAGCTTCTGTCTTTGTCTTTTCATCAGCTATCCTTCTTGTTGCTTCCAGCTCTTTCCTCAATCTTGCCATCTTCTTCTGATACAGCATCTCCATTTTATCTGCTAAAAACAAATTAAAACTAGTTAGATCAATGCCTTTTCTAGCTTTGCTGAGATGTTCTTCCTCATCATCGGTATCCACATCGCTTCCAAGATCTGGAAATATCGGGATTCTTTTCTGATTAGTCTCATCTTCACTCAGAACTCTAGCAACAAGACCTGAACCAGATGGAATGTATTTATCCCAACTAAATCCCTCTGCAACTTTTTCATCATCTTGATGAATCAGTAACGCTTTCTTCTTTCCGTCATCAGTAGCATGAGCATGTGTAATTTGAGGTTGTTGAGTAGTCTGATGGAAGATTGATTTCTGATAATAATTGTTTCTATCTTGATTCCCGGTAGCTTCTTTACTTTTGCACTCTCGTTTAAAATGACCTTTTCCTTTACAACGGAAACAGGTAACCTTTGATTTATCAAATCCCAATGGAGAGGTAGCCATTCCTCGAAATTCATCCCTACCAATAATCTCTTGAAACTTTTCAGCTCTCCTCCAAGCACTTGCTAAGCACCATTTGATATCCATCACTTCAAGTTCTTCAGCATCAATTTGGTCGTAATCTTCTTTGGTAAGCATCGGATTGCCAATCTTCCCATCGATCAAACTCTCGTAAGATTCTAACATAGTAACCAATGATGCCATGTGCTGCTTGGCAACTTCTGGAGAGAAATTCTGACCATTTTGAATGTTTAATGTAACATTACACTGAAAATTTGTTGAATTTTGTCGTTGAGAACTTGATGTTGTGCTGTTTGGATCAAAACTTGAGAATGATGAAGATCCACCACTTTGAGTCACATTACTGTTCTTTGTTCCAGATGAACTATTAGCACTGTAACCAGTTTGAATCTTTGGACTAGGGCTGGGAGTGGCCTCAAACTTGTTACCTCTGTAATACAAACTAACATCTTGTTTTGCATTTGGATTCGTCATTATAGCAGTCTTTTGAATATCCAGCTCTTGTTCCTCAATCTTCTGGATAAACTGTGCCAAGTTCATACTCTCAGTCTTCCTCATGAGTTTCACAATCATCAGATAAGTTCCCCACTTCTGTTGGGGTAATGCCTCTGCTAACTTATCAACCCACTCATCATCATCTTTCTGAATATCCAATCTTTTCATCTCTAGAACCAGATGACAGTATCTATCTATTGTTTCCTTTGTGGTTTCATGATCAAATGCAGTAAATATGTCAAACGACTTCTTCAATAAGGCCTTTTTGTTTTTGATCATATCAGCACTCCCTCGGAATTTCTGAAGTAAAGCTTCCCAGATTGATCTAGCAGTTCCATTATGTTGAAGTAAGACAAAGATGTCTTCTTTAACTGCTTGCTGTAAAATGCTGATCATCATCTTCTCACTAGTGTACTTCAATTTATCAGCTTCAGTAAAATCATTGAAACTCTTTTCCAACCCACGTTCATTCTTTGGTTTCTCGTAATCTTTCAGTAAAGAACACCAAGCATCGAATCTGTAAGCCTGAACCCAATTCTCAAATCGGTTTTTCCAACCCTGAAAATCTTCAATATACATCAACTTTGGCGGTTTTTGATGAGTTCCCATTTCATTTTCACTGTATAAATTCTCTGCAGCAGTAACGGGAGCGACTGGTGTGGCAAAAGCATTGTAGAATTCCTCTTCCATGTCTTCAGAAAATTTGATATACTTTAGCAAAAACACCGGACAACAAACAAACAAATTATCAGTTTAAATGAAATGAACACGTAAAAATGTGTTGATGAAATCAATCGAAGACTCGTGTTGAAGATTTGTGGACTCATGTCGAAGCCTTGCAGACTGACTAAACCTCCGAATTGTGCAAACAGAGTGAATGAGCCGAAACCAACTTTGTGTATCCGACACTAATCCAAGTCACATGGGCCGGTGTACTTAAAAATCACGTGATAACTTGGATTGATTGGACCGCTTATATTAATGTAAATCCACTAAACTGACAAATGATTGGGCCTTATATGTATGAAACTCATGATAACTTGGGCTGCTTTATCTTGATCACATGGGCTGACAAATTGACTTTAAGAACTTGCCGACAAGATTTTAATCAGATCACATGCACATTATAATAGCTGATAGAATCACATGACCTGATTCACTTTTTGTCGACACATCTCACATGCACGACTTAAAATACATCACAACAATATTTTCTTTTCCAATATTCTCGATATTCTCTATATTTTGAAACAATACTGACAAAGTTGACTATCATGCAACATGACAATATTCAAATGATCTCTTTTCCAATTTACAAGACCTGACAACCTTGTTTAATGTTTTCACACAACTCGATACATCTTTCAAGCTGTCAAGCAGTGTATTTTTCAAGCGATCAGACGTTGTTTTTTCAAGCGACCAGACAATTTCAAGCTGACAGCCAGTTTCAAGCGAACAAGGTTGATTTTTTTCAAGCTACCAGTCAATTTCAAGCGATCAAGCAGATGACATCAGCATATCGAACAAAATTTCAAGCGATCAGATGATTTTAACTCGTTTTTAAGTTGATTTTAGTGCTGAAACTTTCCAGGATTCGTTAAATCATGATTACGCACAAGATGTGAAGGTTTGAGCCGATTTTATCCGTAAAAAATTTTTAATTTTGTGAAAGAAGGTGAAGAAAACAGATTTTCAAGCTGAATATGGCAAGAACTCCTCGTCCTGAGCTCTGATACCAATTGTAGGATCGAATCACGACCTGAACGAGTCATTCGGAAGAGCTCTAGTCCATTTCAGAGGCGAAAACTAAGAAACGGATGTAAAAACAGCTTGAATATCACTTTAAACGTCTTGTGTATTGATTTACTATCGATTACAATCACAAGGAATACCGGCAGCACCTCGGTATCAAATCTGGATTTTCGTTACAAATGAATTGACAACTAGCCTATTTATACTAATCCTTGGTAGCTTGAAATGACACATCAATTTCAAGCTGTCAAGCACTTTCAAGCTAACAAGCACTTTCTAGCTAACAAGCACTTTCAAGCTAACAAGCACTTTCAAGCTAACAAGCACTTTCAAGCTAACAGACATGTTAAAAACCACAATGCAACCCAGACTCGATATAAGACGAAGACGACAGATGTGTGCACCAACAAGGATGAACTGAGTATTTCGAGCTATGAGCTTCTTGGAGAATCACATCTCTAAGCCCTCCGTAGATTGGAACCCATATTCGACCATTCAATCTTAGGATTCCATCTTTTCCATAAGACAATTGATCGGCAGTCATTCCTAACTTCTCATTCGGAGTTAGCTTCTAATACAGCTTCTTTTTGAGCGGCTAACAACCTCTCATTTAAGCTGTTCTTCAGTTCAATGCTTTTAGCGTTGATTCTAATGGGCTTAACCCCTTCCTTTCTGCTCAAGGCATCAGCAACTACATTTTCCTTGCCAGGATGATATCGTATTTCACAATCATAATCATTCAACGTCTCCATCCATCGACGCTGTCTCATGTTAAGGTCCTTCTGATTATACAGATGTTGAAGGCTCTTGTGATCAGAATAGATCACACACTTGGTTCCATATAAATAATGCCTCCAAAGCTTTAGTGCAAATACAACGGCACCAAATTCCAAATTGTGGGTGGTGTAATTCTTCTCGTGCACTTTTAATTGACGGGAAGCATATGCAATAACCTTTCCCTTCTGCATAAGCACACAACCCATACCGGTGTGTGATGCGTCGCAATAAACCACAAATTCTTCAATCCCTTCCGGCAATGTCAACACTGGAGCATTGCTTAACTTCTGCTTAAGAATATCAAAGGATTCTTGCTGCTTGGGACCCCAGTTAAACTTGACATTCTTGCAGGTCAATGAAGTCAAAGGTGCGGCAATTCTTGAAAAGTTTTCTATGAAACGCCTATAGTAACCTGCTAGACCCAAGAAGCTGCGAATCTCTGTGGGTGTCTTCGGCTCTTGCCAATTCATAATTGCTTCAATCTTGGCCGGATCCACCTGGATACCACGCTCACTTACCACATGCCCAAGAAACTGGACTTCTCGAAGCCAAAACTCACATTTAGAAAACTTGGCGTAGAGCTTCTCTTGTTGTAGAAGTTTAAGGACACACCGAAGGTGTTTTTCATGGTCGGCTTGATTCTTCGAATAAATAAGAATGTCATCAATGAAGACAATGACAAACTTGTCCAAATGTGGCTTGCAAGCACGATTCATGAGATCCATGAATGCTGCAGGTGCATTTGTGAGCCCAAAAGGCATCACTAAGAACTCATAGTGACCATAGCGTGTTCTGAACGCGGTCTTATGCACGTCTTCAACTCTAACCTTCAACTGATGATAACCCGACCTTAGATCAATCTTTGAAAAGTAACTTGCTCCTTGAAGCTGATCGAAGAGATCATCGATCCTGGGTAATGGATATCTGTTCTTGATTGTAACCTTGTTTAGCTCGCGATAATCGATGCATAGACGCATCGAGCCATCCTTCTTCTTCACAAACATAATCGGTGCTCCCCAAAGGGATGAGCTAGGTCGAATTAATCCCTTCTCTAACAAATCATCTAATTGAGTCCTTAACTCTTTCATCTCAGTCGGTGCCAACCGGTAAGGTGCTCTTGCAATCGGTGCTGCTCCAGGAATGACTTCGATCCTGAACTCCACTTGCCTATCTGGAGGTAAACCAGGTAGTTCTTCTGGAAAAACATCTGGATATTCAGAAATAACAGGGATGTCTTCAATCTTGGGCTTTGGTTCATCAATAGTCACTTGTGCAATGTAAATGACGCAACCCTTCTTCAAACACCTTGATGCCTTAAGCATAGACACTTGCTTAGGCAAACCGTACTATGTATCTCCTTGAATTGTCAAAGGCTCACCATAAGGAGTCTTGATAACCACTTGCTTCTTATCACAAACAATCTGGGCTTGGTTATGAGATAACCAATCCATGCCTATCACTATATCAAATCCTGCTAATTTCAACGGAAGCAAAGATAGCGGAAAAGAGTGATTCCTAATGGATATAAAACATCCATCTAGAACTGTTGAGGCAGTTTCTATGGTACCATCGGCCAATTCTACTTCATACTTTAGGCTTAGAGTCTTAACAGGCAGGTTTAATAATTTACAAAACTTATTGTCTACAAACGACTTGTCTGCACCCGAATCAAACAATACTCTAGCATATACATCATTGATAAGGAAGGTACCTGTTATCACATTGTCGTCCTGAATGGCCTCTCGAGCATTCATCTGAAAGACCCAAGCATTGGTCTTTTTAGCGTCCTCAGGCTTCTTCGCATACTTTGGGCAGTTAGTCTTGATATGCCCCTTCTCGTTACAATTGTAACAAGTCGCATCTTTTAACTTCATGCAATCCAAAGTCTTATGTTCTTTGGACTTGCAGATTCCAGATCCAAAAGCCTTTGATTGCGACTGCAATTTCGATTCCAACCTGCACTTCCCAAAGTGATGCTTATGGCAGGTTTTGCATTTGGGTTTCTCACCCGTCTGCTGGCTATCCTTTCTAAACCCCGAACTCTTCTTGTAATCAGAGTTCCCTTTATGTTTCTTATCAGAATGGCATGAGTTCTCATCCTCACATTTCCTCTTCCCTTCTTCGGACTTTTTAAGTGATCTCTGTCTAACCACATCGAAAGTAAGAGATAAGGATAGATCAGCCACTAACCTAAAGGTAGTAGGTCTAGATGCCTTTACACTTGCTTTGATTTCAAGAGCTAAACCTCCAATAAAACGAGCTATACGTGTTGGTTCCAGCGTGACCAAATAAGGAACCAAATGAGACATAGTGTTGAAGCTCGTAAGATATGCCTGACAGTCTAAGTTCTTCACGACCAAGGTCAAGAAGTCAGACTCAATTTTCTCAACTTCATGTTAAGGACAGAAAGTATCTTTGATCAAAACAACAAATTGATCCCATGTCATGTTAAACAACGGGATTTTTTCAGTAGCTGGAATTAGGGACCTCCACCAAGCTAGAGCTTTTCCTTTAAAAGATTGTGAAACAAACTTCACAATGTCTCGCTCTGCACAACCACTAATATCGACCATCGTATCCATCTCATCGAGCCAAGTCATACAATCAATGGCCCATTTCTCCCCTGTGAAGTCTCTAGGTTTGCAGGAGACGAAATACTTGTAAGAACAAGTCTTAACTCGTGGCTCTTGATTAAGCATAACTTGCAAGGATGGAACACTTCTCTGATTTGATTTAGAAGGGGGCTTACTATGAGCCACTGATAGAGTCTTTGAGTGAGTACCGCTTGTTTCCTTGAACTGTCTGTTAAGAGCTCTAGTAACAGCATTGTCTATTAATGCCTGAAGATCTGCACCAGTTACATTTACTCTGGTGGTATCATTATTCTTTGTCAGGTGACTGTTCACCTCCTCTGATTCAGCCATGTAGCTTGATTGCTACAAAACAATTGATAATATTTTATTCAGAGGTTATTATGGAATCATTATTTCTTGATGATTCATTAACCATGGTAAACAGAGGCCATATTTGGTTAATTTGTTAAATATATTTATTTAGGATTTTTATTATAATTTATCATTTATTATAGATCATTAAAGATATTAAAGTGGCACAAAAGGCCTAGTCACTAGGACAATTTTAAGCCATGATTTCAAAGAATCGAGGCATTAAGGCTTGAACATAGTTCACCACCTTTTCTTGACAGGGAGTCGTAGACTACAACTGTCTTTTGTCTTATTTGACAATTATTATGGCCCGTAGGCACTACATCACTAATGGATGTTTAATATATGATCATCTTAATTGATGATTTGAACCCATGATTTCTAAATCATTAGGCTAGATAAGGAATCTGGAAGAATCCAATATAAGGATGACATGTGTTACTTTACCGAATCACATCTGCCAGGAGTGCTAGCATGTTTTCAGATGTTAACAAGGATTTGAATCTTTTTAAATAGGTTTTACCATCATGGCCAGGTCTAAAATGACATATAGGCTAGGTTATACCTTTTAAGACTCTTTTTAATATACATTGGCAGATCAATTAAAAAGGAATGATAATTTGATTTATTTCATATAATATATTCATACATATGATAATAATTAAGATTTAAATAAAACATTCCAATAATTTAAATGAAGTACATAGGTGCCCTAAACGGGACTTTTAAAATAAATAACTTGCCCACATAGGGACTAAAAGAAGAAATACAAGTCCTCGCAGGGACTGAATACATAAATAAATTGTCCACGCAGGGACTTAATTGAAATAAACAACAATACAAATAAATAAAATAAGGATTTTAATAATCCCTCTTCTTCTTCCCCTTTATCAGATTTGCCAAACCCTTAAGAAATCCCCGGTGGTTTCTACGCTCCTCTTGAACCTCTCGTTCCACCTGGCTCAACCTCTGAAGAATCTCCTGCTGCTGCGGTGGTTGGATCAGTGGCGGCTGCTGCTGCGGAGGTTAAGGAGGTGGTGGGTATTGATACCCATATGCTTGGTACCCAGACTGGTATGAAGCTGTGAAAGGTCTTTCAGGGTGAAGAGCATTGTAGTTGGCCTCCTCTAGGTACGGGTTGACGACAGGGGCATTATAGTAGTTGTAGCCAGGGTAAGCTGGCTGCTCAAAAGGGTTATACGCCGCTGCACCGGCGTAAGAAGGAATTGGGTTATCATAACCCATTTGTGGTGGTGGGGCGACTGGGACTGAGTCGACCTCAGAAACTGGGTTTGAAGGCCCACCCAGCTGCGGGTCTTCATATAGTGGCGGGTAGTGACTGCCACTAGAGTGTTGAGGGTTGCTGAAGTGAAAATCCTCTCCTCGCACGGACATCCGTGCACCTGTTCTTCTCCGCCTCTGTGGTTCTGGAGGGGGTAGTTGTACTGGCTGCAGCGGTGGCGGTGGCGTAACCGCCTGGAAGCGCGAATCCTCAGAGGGCTTCTGCTGCTGCTGTGGAGGTGAGTTGTAAGGGGGAGTGAACTCCCAGTGGTATGTGGCCCACCTTTCGGCAAAACTGTCTGGGCCCCTGTATGGCGAACCATGAAAAGATGATCCGTCGGAAATCTCTATGGGATGCGTGGCCGTCCCAGTAGGTGGCATCTCAGGATCGGGGTCATCATCCATCTCCATCTCCATATCCTGAGCTTCAGGAAAATGGACTTCTGGGCCCAATGGGTTATGGCCCATTGGCTCTTCAATCGGATTTGCCGGGTTAGACCGGCTTGGGAAGTACGGGGTCGGGTCCTGGAAGGCCCGATGTGAGCTTGATTGCTACAGCGGAGTGAAGGAGTGGTGTGAGTGGTCAGACTCGTTGTTCTGATGGAGTCCGAATGAATCTTGGTATGAAGGTGAGGAACTGAGCGAGACAGAGCGTCTCGCCGGCTCCAGATAAGTTCTCCAATCCTCCTAGGGACTAGAGCTCATGGTTGCTGAAGGAGTTCGCCGGTGTGATGGCCCGGCCTCGTGATCATTTCATGCGGTTATTGGTGCTTTTCCTCGTCCTCCTCGTCCTCTGAATCGTGGCGACATTTTGTCTTGTTCCTGTCAAACAAACAAAAGAAACAACAAAGACAAAAACAATTAAGATTAGGATTAGTCCTAAGTCATTAGCCTAGACTCGGAAGTCAAGGAATGTGTAACTGTGTCATTGAGACTAAACACAAAAGGCTAGTGTTTAATTCACTCAATGTTGGCTCTGATACCTACCTGTCACACCCCAATATTTCCACGTATTACCGGTGGGCCCGGTGGGGAGTATCGTGACGTAGTTGATATCATCATAGTCAATTAATCACAGTTTAATGCACAGCAGAAGTCTAAAAGTAATAATACTACAAACTGAGTTGAAAGTAACATAAAATACTATACAACGGATTGTAAATGGATCCACAGGCAGATCAAATAAAAGAAACATTATTCAATAGATTGAAGCATCAAAAGCTTGCAAGACTCTTTATTTGATACTAGGAGTAGCCGGCCGATTACGAGTAGTACCTGCACTTAACCTTTTGAAAAATACGTCAGTTTACACTGGTAAATACAATTAACTGACTCTTTTGAAAAGTGTTTATAAAAATTGATTTAAATGCACAAGGCATAAATATTCTTTATTAACTTGGGACAATTATTTAAAAATAATCTTGTACAGTTTTGCATGTTTGTCGTCCATTTAGGACCCGGTTAGAAGAGCCTATTAAGATTAATTAACACACCACTTGGTATAATACCCACAAGAAGTTACCTTACGAGTGGGGTACCTTTTTACATACGCAACTGTCAGGTGTATGCCTACACCCCGTGCTTAAGTCGTGGCCATTTCTATGAATGAGCCGAGGATATCCAGGACATGGTCATTAACCCCCCCAAAGGCATTGCATCAAATAAGACAGATTAAAACAGGTTATGCATCTTTTTAATCACATTCAGATTGTACGAATTCATACCCTACCAAGCGGTATTATTATAATACCGTATCCCAAGCCCGTATAACGGAAAATGAGTTAAAAGTATTTACCTGAGCTAAATTATAAATTTTAATCCCAGCCGTATATCAATCAGCAAACACAGGTAGCTTTTACTGGGCTCCTAATCTGGAACGAAGATTTTAATAACCTATTAAATTCCTAACGGGTCTTATTTAAGTCTTAACTTAGACCGGTTAGTTTTAATGAAAGGTTTACGGTTCAAAACACAAGATTAAGCAAAAACCGGATTAGAAT
The DNA here is from genome assembly GCA_030545235.1 of Helianthus tuberosus. Taxonomy (NCBI): domain Eukaryota; kingdom Viridiplantae; phylum Streptophyta; class Magnoliopsida; order Asterales; family Asteraceae; genus Helianthus; species Helianthus tuberosus. The sequence continues at coordinate 10,147 of JARYGA010029518.1, read as the reverse complement.
GTGGCTTAGACCCGACAAGTATTAAGACTTGTATAATATGGGTAAACTAAACACATTCTGTATTTTGAAGTAAAAATGATAAGGTTTGACCCGTTTCGGCTAATTTATGCAAACTAGTTACATAAACCGTACCGAACGCGTGTAAGCATAACGGATAACCAAATGAGTCATGTACAAGTTAGTTAAGATGCTTTAAATATGTTGTGATATCAGTAAGATACCTTCCATTATGCCCAAAACGAATTTAAAACCAATTTATGCCCCATAGGGTTATCTTGGTCATTTTTTTGTTTATAAAAGAGGTTAAATAGTAAACTGAGGTTCTGGTCTAAAATAATCAGTAAAAATATTTATTTTAATAAGTTATCTCAGTAAGATATCATACATATGTGATATTTATATTTTATGACCAAACTATGCACCGTAGGGGCATTTTGGTCATTTCACGTATGCTATAAAGGTCAAATTTGGAAATCTGAGTTTTAAAATTTTACTTACTATTAAAGTATAAAAATATTTTCATAACATCAGTAGGTAATAAGCCTTAGGTGCCAAACATGGTTTTAAACCATACTATGCGCCTAAATCGCATAAAAGTCGGTATTTGACGATAATGCCCTTTTTGCTAATAAAATGAGTTTTACACATCTTTTACATATCAAACTTTTTTCTACTGATTTTATACACTAAATAAGTTATTTTAAACAATAAAGGCTGATCAAAATCTCAGATTTCCTTAATCAAACCGAATATCGTCAAATACCGACTTTTATGCGAATATCGGGTCAGAACTGAAAGTCAAAGCAAAAGTCAAGTTTTGCGACTTTCGGTTGCGAACCGAGCCGAAACTCAGAATTGTCAGGTTGAACATGCCTAAACATGTTCTTATATTATTTACCAAGTTATTTTAGTGTTAAAACATGTTCCATAACCTCTGCATTATCAGTTATGAATTTATTTGTAAAAATTGCTTCTGTTGACTTTTTAATAATAAGTTTGACCCAACAATTGACCAAGTTAGAGTGATAATCAGTAGGTGCCCTTTTAAGGGTTTATTGCCTACATAATTACCAACTCATAGCCACTTTCAATTCGAATAATGGCTGGACCATTAGTGGTTAATCACTAAGTCAAAGCTTAATTACGATGGCTTTGACTTTTGGTCATTAAACTAATAAAACTTGAACTTAGGAGGCTAAGAATGCTTACAATAACTCTTAGCACGAAATATGAACTGAGGAAAGCTTTCTTGAACTCCAGGAAGCTCCAGAGAAAGAAATATGAAGTTATTTTCTAATGTGCAAGTGAACTAGTGCAAACAAGAGGGCCTTATATAGGATTTTTCACTTCATAAGATCATTCCACATGCCCCTACATTGATCCCAGATGTTACCAGGTGTCCCTAGTGCTTGAAAATCTGTTGGCACAGTCCCTGGTATCGAAATTTAGCATGCAAATGCGGTGGAACTGGTTAAACATGCAGCTGTCCTTATCTGCTGCTGTTGGCACTGCTTACGCGGGCCGCGTAAGACTCAGGGAGAGTCTACGCGGGCCACGACACTCCCTGATGACCGGAAAACATGTTTTACACTTTGCAGTTTTGGTCCCTGGTCCATTTTAACTTTATTTAACTTTTATTTATTGCACTTAGGACCCCCATAGTTAACTTTTAAGGGCCTTGGGTCAAAAACTAACTCTGTTAAGTTCCCGGTTAGTTGTACGATCACCCGAAACGCCTTGTTATCAATGAAACTTTACGAGATTAATATCCAATATTCTTGGAAGCCAAATATACAATTATTACAATGCTTTTAGGATCGTTAAAAGGTCACTCAGAGGTAACATTTAACATGTTGACACTTTTAACCCCTATGCTTCGTAAGGTTTTAAATTTAAGCGCAAACGGCTTTCAATGTCCGATAATTTTATTCATCAAAGAATATGAACATCTTATGAGGTCATTCAGAGGCACTAGTTTGGCATGATGACACAGTTGATCCTTTTACTTGCATATTTACATTGTTTGACAATTTTAGTCCCTCAAGATTAATTCATTACACATTCAAGTCCATGACACGTGTCTTTATTACATTGGTCATGATTTTGCGAGGTGTTACAGATGTTTATCAGAAAATTCAAATTTCAAATAGTTTTTTTTATTTGTTGTTTTTACTTTTTGTCTTTTTCGGTTGAATAGTTTTCTTCTTTTATTATTGGGTTTTCCTTTCTAGGTTGTTGAGACATTCTTTTTGTATTATATTGGTTGGGTTTCCTGTCACACCCCAACCAATGGCAGAAACATCGGGGCACGGCACTGAGCGAAACAGATTGTCCAAGAGAAATTCCATAACAACTAATTTACCGGATAGTTAATATTATGTCCCATACCATAACCCATCAAGCAATCAATTATTACGGACATAGTGTCACACCCCGACCACGTGAGAAAACGGAACGTGGCGGAAACATCGGGGAGTGTTGTAACAGAATTAATTGTTTCAAATCCATGGTAATTGAAGTTTCGTTTTATTAATCAAACAAAAGAGTTTACATCGTTTTCAACAAGAAACAAAGAGTACATAACAAAAATTAACTAGTTCTTGTCTCGTTTTAAGTCACTAAGGCACAGGTCCACCTAAGTATGTCTCCTATGCATCATCTCCTGAAAACACATGTGAAAATAGGTACGTCAGCATAAAAATGCCTGTGAGATACATAGGTTTTGTGAAAACAGAATTCATGACTTATGTTTGAGAAAATGTTTAGTCATGAACCTTGTAATTTGCTTTGTCTTGTCTTGTAAATCATTTGAAAAACTAGAAGATCAGATGATATGTATAAATAAGAGAATAATGTATGGTTAAATAAATAACCATGTAAAATGAGTTTGTATAAGATAAGTTGTTTGTAAATCAAAATCTTGTGAAAAGTATGTTATTTGTATAAAATGTTATATGTCTCAAATTGAAATGATTCAGATAACGCTATGATATGTAATACCATACAAGCACTTATATATAGGAAGTACCAGCGGCGTATCCACCATACTTGTATCATATTACACACGCCTCGTTACTTAATCACTTAATCAAACCAAACTACCAAAGTAAAATGTTCATGTCTAATGTAAATCATGTAATGTGTATCCAAAATGTAAGCATGTGATGAATAACAAATGTACTAAGTATGCAACAAAGAACATACATAGCATAAAGTGTAATGTATAAAAATGTACTAAGTATGCACACAATGGACATACATAGCATGAAATGTAATGTAGGACGATGTACTAAGTACGCACACAATGGGCATACATAGCATGAAATGTATGTAGAACGATGTACTAAGTACGCACCCAATGGGCATACATAGCATGTAATGTAAAACGATGTACTAAGTACGCACACAATGGGCATACATAGCATGTAAAGTAAAACGATGTACTAAGTACGCACACAATGGGCATACATAGCATGAAATGTAATGAAATCATGTACTATAATGTACTAACGAACATAGCAGGTATATGATGTGAAAACATGGAAAGCATGAAAGTAACAAGTAGGCACATGTGTTCCACCCCAAAACGTTTGGAAAACAGTAAAAGAGGGGTCTATGTACTCACTTGAGATTGCTTAGTAGTCCTTGAGTAACAACCAAACAATGCTAGAGATCATGGATATCAAACGGCACCTAATATAGGTAACTATGTTAATAACCCGGACCTAAATCGGAGGATTGGATAGAATGAGGGATCGTAAACCAAATGAGTATGGGAACTCATGTAGTATGGTTTAACAAAGCCCACATACTAAACTGAAACCTAACCTAAGTGCTTACGACCCGTTTAGGTAGCTTATGCTACTTTAACGCGTCGTTCGCGTGAAACGCGTTCGGACCGCCTAACTAGTCCTATGACAAGTAGAATATGCCTTAACATGTTTAATATTGTCGCCAAATCAGTTTAGATGTCAAAAGTTATGTCACATATGTTTATAATGAATTTTGGCATCAAAGGGGTATTTTGGTAATTTACCTAAGGCATATAAACTACCTATCATACAACTACTTAAACGTCGTGACCATAAGGTATAACCTCAGAAGGTTATTCCCTACCTACTATGGTCACCTAATGTATTTGGTCGGATCCTAATGATCGACCAAATGGGTCGGGTCGAAGGTATAAGCGATTTATTAGATCGCTTACCCTTACGACCCTAGACCACGTGGTAATCAGTAGGCATAGTCACAAGGGACTATAACCATCGTGATTACAATCACGTTGCGAAGTTCAAAAGAACTTCGCATTGACCATAAACTGGTCAATGCAGAAAGTCAAACAAAGTTTGACTTTCTGACTCGAAAAGCAATAAAAGAACGAAGGAACACTTACAAAGGGTCCCCGAATGCTAATCTTGATTCAAGTAGCTCAGGTATGAAAAAAAGGTTTCAACTTAGAGCTTCTCAAATCAGATTCTTGTGAGGAATGAGTGAAAATGTGATGGGTATTTATAGATTTCGGTTCACCGTTAGGATCGTTTCTTGGAGAAGAGGGAATGATCTCACCATAAGAGTTAGACACATGGCATTGGCCTTTGGGGGGGGGGTTAAGAGCTGGAAACAGGCTGTTAAAAACGATTTGCTGCATCTGAACCTTGCTTACGGACCTCAACACTCCCAATGTTGAGGTCCGTAAGGACCTAGTTTTGCAGATTTACAGTTTCAGTCCCTGCAGCCTCAAAACTTGGTTTTCGATGCGTTTTTGACACGTTTAAGCCCCGTTAACCCCATTTCAAAGCTCTAAAATGAATTTAAAGTATAGGGAACTTGAAATGTGCTCAAAAATATCCCGGATGTCGGTTCGTTTGGCCGTACAATCGCAATGTTCGGTTAACTACGACGGGAGTCGTAACGAACGCAAAAACGATCCAAATTAAGCGACGAATGGATTTTTCTCATGCCAAACACTAAAATAAAATATTTTCGTGCTTACATAAATTTTTGAATGTCCGGATGTATTCAGAACGCAAGATATGCGCGAAAGTGCAAACTTGTGCACTTTTTGACGCTTTTAGTCCCTGAATGACCCAAAAGTTTACTTTCGCATACCGAACCCCTCAAATCCTATTTCTAAGCTATGTAATGGATATTTAGGGTATGTTAAACTTATGGTCAAGTTCCGGAATGTCTGTTACAGTTCAAATTGGCATACTTTCGCAGTTTATCGAATTTAGTCCCTGTAAGCGATTAAACTTGATTTTGCCATACCAAAGCCTTCAAAAAATTATTTCTAAGTTATGTAAAGGTTATTTAAGGTATGTTAAGCCTATTTCACTATTACGGAGTGTTCGTTGCATTAAACTGGTTATATCTACGCATCAGTGCGCGTATAACCTTCCAGAAAGCGATTTTGAGCTTGAAATCGAACAAGAGTTGATATGTGCAAACGATACACATATTTTTACAAATCCCAAGTATGAAATACAATATTTCATTGGTTTGGAATTTGTTTGATGGTTGAAGTGACACAGGTGTCACAGTCTCCCCTACTTTAGGAAATTTCGTCCCGAAATTTATTTGTAGGAGCATGTCTGTGACTTTGTGTTAAATAACCATCAAGGATATGGCATATCCTGATATTCCTATTTAACAAACATTTTCAGAAATGGAAATGAAGGAAGAATTAGGAATATTCATTTTCCTTCGATGGAAAATTTTCAGAAACGAAAAATACACGGGATGAGTTATTTTCCTTAATGGGTATCCTTCAGAAAGGAAAATGAACGAAACGAGTCATTTTCCACAATTCCTCCTGAAATGAAAATGAACGGATTGAGTCATTTTCCACAATTTCTTCGGGAACGAAAATGAACGGAATGAGTCATTTTCCATGATTTCTTCAGGAACGAAAATGAACGGAATGAGTCATTTTCCACAACCTCTTCAAAAACAAAAATGAACGGAATGAGTCATTTTTCACAATTTCTTCAGAAACGAAAATGAACAGAATGAGTCATTTTCCACAATTTCTTCAGAAACAAAAATGAACGGAATGAGTTATTTTTCACAATTTCTTCAGAAACAAAAATGAACGGAATGAGTCATTTTTCACAATTTCTTCAGAAACGAAAATGAACGGAATGAGTCATTTTCCACGATTTCTTCAGGAACGAAAATGAACGGAATGAGTCATTTTCCACAATTTCTTCAGAAACAAAAATGAACGGAATGAGTCATTTTTCACCATTTCTTCAGAAAGAAAAATGAACGGAATGAGTCATTTTTCTCAATTTCTTCAGAAACGAAAATGAACGGAATGAGTCATTTTCCACGATTTCTTCAGGAACGAAAATGAACGAATCAACTCTAGACACATGACAAAACTCGTTGTGGTTTCTGTGCACTGAATTCCATAATTATGTATGCATCCATAAGTACATAATTCCTTGCATAGTCCGCACAGTTTGTCTTGTAATGTTTAGGGGAGGAAAATCAAACCTGTGATGAGTGTGACTAGACTACCATAGGGTCCTTTTAATTAGATCGACAAATGATCCTTTTAATTAGGCCACCAAGGAGTCCTTTCAGCTATATCATCACATGATGTTCCTAACCAGATTTTTGGATCGATCTGTTTAACTAGACCACTCATGGGGTCTAAGTATGGAGTAGTACTTTATAATCCAAGGGACTTAACTACAACGTAGAAGTCCATTTAAGGGTTTTAGGTAGTACCTTTGGGTATCCTACTACGAATCCCTCATATGAAGATACGAAAGGTTCTACGAGGATTTGGATAACAAAACTTGGATTACACCAAAAACATAAAAGGGAACACATAAGCACATAATCACATAGTTGTTTAACTTGGTTATTAATTTGTTATTAACTTGTTATTGATTAAATATGGATATGGAAACCAGTCGATAGACTTCAATGTCCTCTGGGATCTATCTGAAAAGATAGGAAGATCTCCCAAAAATTCAATTTTGTTCTCAAAGAAACGTAATATTCAAATTAAGGAACATAACAATTTTAGGATTTACGGAAATACCTTTAGGTACCCTATTAAGAATTTATAGTGGTACTTTGGGTATTCGTCCAGTGTTGTAACTTGCGCCTTGTACTTCGTTTCCTTAGAATAAACGGGTACTTAGGAATTTCATGGAAAACGCAAGAGATCATAAGATGGGAAAATTTTGGGGGCAGTTTGCTTTTCAAGGAATACGATTCCTTGCTTATCGGTATTGTATGGGATATGTTCTTTACACATACAACCACATAGATACATTGCAATGTAAATAAAAGATTTATTTATAAACAATGATAACAACTGTTTCATGGACCTTGACAACAAAAGAAAATAATACATAAGACATGATTATTTCTAAAAGGTGTTGTCTTCTAGTCGGTCAGATGCTCATCCCTGCGCTGGATTAGCATTAGCAAGCTTTGGGCAATTTCTTCGGAAATGACCCATCTCGCCACAATTGTAGCAAGAACCTGGTGGAAAGAGAGCTTGAGCAAGATTGTTGTCAGCTTGATTTGGTGCAACTGCAGCTCGGAAAACTTTTGCTGTATGACCTTTACGTCCACAAATTTGGCATTCGCGGCACTTCACACTAGCATGATGATGAAGGTTACATTGGTTGCACAAGGGTGAAGTTCCATTGTATGGCTTCCTAGCAGGGGGTTGAGCCGGTTGGTTGGGGACGGCTTGATCATTGTGAGTAACCATGGCGAAGTTCTGAGAAGCCTTTCGCTTCTTTGACCGCTTAGGGGATCCAGTCTGTTCATCCATGGTCTTTGATTCCTCGATTGGCTTCTTGTCACCCTTTTGAAAAAGTTTACGTTTCCTGATCTGAGATTCAGTCAAGGTTGCAGATAGCTCAATGGCCTGCCTAACCGTAGTGGGGTTACTACCAGTAACAATGTCCTGAACTGAGTCAGGGAGACCATCAATGTATTTTTCGATCGCCTTATCCAAAGGCGTAACCATGGTAGGACACAACAGGCTCAGCTCCTCATATCGATCAGTGTATGCTCGATGGTCACCGCTGTCTTGCTTAAGATCATCGAATTCCCTTTCCAAGGCCCTGATCTCGTGACGAGGACAGAATTCCTTCATCATGAGTGCTCTAAGTTCTTCCCACGTTTGAGCCAGTGCCACTTCGGCACCCCTATCTCTCACCACACCGTTCCACCATGTCAAAGCTCGTTTCTCAAAGACACTAGATGCGAAATCTACCTTTCGCTTGTTTGGACATTGAACATGTCTGAAGGTGCTCTCTAGACTCTCGAACCATTGCAGAAGTGCAGTCGCTTCTTGAGACCCAGAAAACTTTGATGGCTTAGCCGAGTTGAACGTCTTGAAGTTGTAGAGGGCATTATTGTTGTTGAGAGCTTGGTGACATTGAGCAACGATGTTCGGGATTGCAGCAGTCATTTGCTGTGTAATGACAGCTGCCAGCTCTTCAATAGATACCGGATTTTCGCATCGTGGAGGCATTCTAAAAGGGGAAACAAGAGAGAAAACAAATGAAATGGCATTGGGTAAGAATAGGATGTTACAATTACCGACCAAAATCATGGGTGATGGTCATTTGTTTGAACCACGAAGCAAACAAACAACACAAAGGCTGAGTCAAAGTAAATAGATCCTCATAATAAATCGCGAAGACATGCTCGCCTATAAGTGGACACTCACCCCAAGAGTTCCCAGGTAAGAGTGACTGGTCCGATTATGAGGATTTGTACGAACACTCTAGCCTTAGACAGAAAACTCAGGGTACAGGCATTCACTCTTCCGGTTTGCACGTGTTCACGCTAATTAGGACCCAAAAATTTGACCCAAAACTTTGACGAGAGTTTTGAAAATTTCAAGGGGTTCAAAACCTTACAATAGAGGGTTCAAAACCATATAACAGAGGGTTCAAAACCTAGTAATCAATCATCCTAGAACAGATGATTAGTTTTCAAAGCGGTTTTGAAATTTATGTTCTTGTTGTGGTCGTCGCCTAAGGATAGGTGATGGTATCGTTTTATGACTAAACGCAAGTAAACTCGCGTTAGGGTCCTAAGAAGGTTATAGACTAGGTCAAAGCATTACTAACAACCTAATTCCCTATAACCATTGGCTCTGATACCAACTTTTCTGTCACACCCCGACCACATGAGACAACGAAACGTGACGGAAACATCAGGGAGTGTTGTAACAGAAGTAATTGTTTCAAATCCATGGCAATTGAAGTTTCGTTTTATTAATCAAACAAAAGAGTTTACATCGTTTTAAACAAGAAACAAAGAGTACATAACAAAAATTAACTAGTTCTTGTCTCATTTTAAGTCACTAAGGCACAGGTCCGCCTAAGTATGTCTTGATAAGTCCTATGCATCATCTCCTGAAAACACATGTGAAAATAGGTACGTCAGCATAAAAATGCCTGTGAGATACATAGGTTTTGTGAAAACAGAATTCATGACTTTTGTTTGAGAAAATGTTTAGTCATGAACCTTGTAATTTGCTTTGTCTTGTCTTGTAAATCATTTGAAAAACGATAAGATCAGATGATATGTATAAATAAGAGAATAATGTATGGTTAAATGAATAACCATGTAAAATGAGTTTGTATAAGATAAGTTGTTTGTAAATCAATGTCTTGTGAAAAGTATGTTATTTGTATAAAATGTTATATGTCTCAAATTGAAATGATTCAGATAACGCTACGATATGTAATACCATACAAGCACTTATATATAGGAAGTACCAGCGGCGTATCCACCATACTTGTATCATATTACACACGCCTCGTTACTTAATCACTTAATCAAACCAAACTACCAAAGTAAAATGTTCATGTCTAATGTAAATCATGTAAAGTGTATCCAAAATGTAAGCATGTGATGAATAACAAATGTACTAAGTATGCAACAAAGAACATACATAGCATAAAGTGTAATGTATAACAATGTACTAAGTATGCACACAATGGACATACATAGCATGAAATGTAATGTAGGACGATGTACTAAGTACGCACACAATGGGCATACATAGCATGTAAAGTAAAACGATGTACTAAGTACGCACACAATGGGCATACATAGCATGAAATGTAATGAAATCATGTACTATAATGTACTAACG
>JARYGA010029517.1:0-28929 GCA_030545235.1 Helianthus tuberosus | reverse complement strand
GACGAAACAAACCTGTTTCGTGAACTCTGTTTCATCGAAAACAGATCTGTTTTAAACAGAAGACTTATATCAGTTTGCTTACTGTTTGTTTTCAAGAAATTTGTGCAGGTACTATCATATATACATCAAATATGAGTTGTACTAGTCCATGGGATTGGAGTATGGATTCTAGACCACGTGAAGATCCGACGTCCGCAGCAGCGTGGGTGAAGAGTGTTTATGGTCAACCAACTATAAGTGCCGGACAATGGGCTTTGGCATCCAATCAGAACCAAAATATTCAAAATCTTCTGATTAGCGAGAGCGAAACGGGTAGTAACAATCGCCCGCCAAAGTTGAATCATATGAATGAGTTTCCATCATGGAAAGGTCGTTTCATTACATATGTTCAAGGTCAAAGCACTGATATGTGGAGGTGTTTCATTACTCCACGCAATGATGCTCTTGAAGTAGCAGCGTCAACGGCCGAAGGTTTTACTAACATGCAGGAAAATGACAAGAAAGCATATGAATTTGAGAAAAAGTCATTTGCTGTTCTTACTCAAGCACTTCATAAAGATATCTATCATCAGTTTTCTTATAGTAAGGACACTAAATCCTTATGGGATTCTTTGGTGGAGAGAAGAAGAAAAGAAGACAGAATTGTCTGTCGAAAGAAATTGAAAGCTTCGACAAATTGAAAATCATTTCAAAGTGTGATTATTCAAGGATTTGATCGGGTCCCCAGGGTAGATTCAAATCAAAATTGTGATTGAAGAAAATGTGTTTGTTGAACAAACCAACCGGGTGTGCGGATGCCTTGGCATGGATTGAACAACCGCACACTACTTCTCAAAGAGAAAGACAAAGACCTTCACTGGTGCAATGTGGAAGACCAGCCGGACCCAAAGGTTTATGATCTTGTTGCTGTGAAGAGATTTCTCAGTAGCTACAAAATCGACTTTGAAATCCACACCGGGTGGATATCCAGTTTGGGAGAGCGCTCAGATTCCTTGCAATGCACGAAGCAGTTGCAGGATACGGTTTTAAATTTCTAATCTCTCCTATACTTGTCGATATTTAAGCTGCTTTATGAATTGTTATCCTCTTGTAGCACTTTTTGGCCAGACAATGTTGTCATGGTCCGCACCGCTTACCGACATGCCAACTGCTTTTTCCAAAATTTGATAAATCATTTCTGATTAAAATTAATTTTGGTAAACGGCATCGAGGTAAAACATGAGTTAACCGACATCAGAAAATCGTTTTTGTAAATACCTTTGTGTCTTTTAAATTTATCTTAGTTTGTTGATTTTAGGGGGAGTAAATCAAAATTTGAAAAATTCAAAAACAGTGAAAAATTTCAAAACTCGAAAACATGGAAAAACAAAAATGAGTTTCCTGGCGAGCAAAAGAGAAAATGATAGTAGATCAGTGGTCTGTCTAAACCTCTTTAAACTGAAATGCAAAATGAAAAATGTTAAGCAACTCTATATAAGATGTATCGGTAGGCTCACAATCAGATTAAAGTGTGCAGGGTGATATAAACCTTAAATCGACTGAAGACCAGGTGGGAACCGCTCATTGGCATATGGTCTTAGTACCGAAATCTCGTTTGAGAGATTGCCGAGATCTGAAATATTCGGTCTTTATGCTGCTTATCATCTGGGTATCATGGTTGTATCAAACCGTAAAATAACGGAGACGAAGTCTAAGATCTTCCATGATACTATACATACGTGTACATATTGCATTCGACCTCAATAAGTGATCAACAATCACATGTCCAAACAAAATAAGTGATAAATTATCACAGATTCTTTGCGGGAGTCAAGTTCGTCTCTCTGCTGTACGAAAGTACTGACCTGTTCACGGACTTGCTCCTGTGCCCTCATGCATCTGAAAATCAAGTTCCTCATCAATAAGTGATTTTATCACATAGGGCTTGTTTTCAATCAAAATAAGTGAGTTTCTCACATTCTTTTATACGGTCAAACGGATGATAAACAGTATACTCACCGGTAAGATGAACTCTCGTGCATACCTTGATACGGGAATGTGTCGTGATGTGGATGAACACCGGTCGGTAAGTATAAATCATACCTTAACGTATCCCCTAAACATGATTACATCTGATAAGTTGAGCTTATGTGGACAACAATACCGATAATTGTTATAGGATGCTTATCTTATTGTTAACTAAAAGAACAACAAGAGCGTTTTGACATGACTGTATACTGATATGATTCTCTTACCCTCGAAACTCGCAAAAAGAATGTTTGTATATATTTATTTATTGCTTTCCGTCTTTACATTTGAAAAATGAAAATTCCAAAAAGATTTTAGGTATGTTTTAATTTAAACTTTATAAAATCCAAAAAGATTTTGCTTCTAGTTTATTTTTGATTGACTGATGTTGGAACTCGAGTCTATCCTACCCAAAATCCTGATCGTAAGCCGGAAAACAATTGCATCTTCATAAACAGTCGAAGTTAACAAGTTTTGAAAGTTAAAGGACTAAAATTGATCATTTTCTAAACTTTCAAACTGTTGTCGGTCGGTAGTTGATTGAGATTTGATCTCATATGTGTCATTTGTTTAAATGTTAACTATATTCCAAGCGGTTGTTCTCATTACGTGTTTAGCTTTCTTGCATGTGCAGATGCTAAAGGCGAGGAGAACATGTTCGATGACAAGCTTTGGAATGAAGACACGAAGTGGAGGCACTCAAAGGATAAAATGATCGAGTTGCCGCTGACCCTTCATCAACACCACAAGGATCTGAAGAATTGACAAGTCAAAAGATTCACGAGCATAACTCAATGGAGAGTTCATTTTAAGGGGGAGTTTGTTAACACACTACCTAAATGAAAAGGGAGTTTGTTGATACACTTTCTTCTTACGACGCGTGAAGACTTTGAAGATCCTCCGACATGAAAGACACAGAAGACGAACAATCATAGAAGTCGAACCTCACGAGTAGCGTCCAAGGGGGAGATTGTTGGTACACTTTATGTGGACACGACTCGGCTCGGTTCGACTCGGCTCAGTTCGACTTGGTTTCGACTCGGTTAGGTCCGGCTCAAGCCCGAAGACATGACATTCCTCAGTCGTGCGCCCCAGAGTTCGACACGCGAGGCACGGAACGCCGGAAGCCATTCCCGCACAACACATCACCATGACATCAGGTGATGTCATGATGATGTCACCATATTTGTCCTATGTTGAATATTAGTTAAAAGCTTCAACAGAAAGTGTCTGGGCCGTAATTCTCACATGTGGGCTGAAGACCTTGAAGTGGGCTTGGACTACACTTGGGCTTCTACAACACATGACGAAACAGATTAGGAATTATATGTTTATCGACGAAACAGGTGTGTTTCGTCGACTTTGTTTGTTTCGCCGAGTTCAGGTTTTGTTTCGTAAGTCTTGTGTCTGTGTCTTAGTATAAATACACATCTCTGTTTCACTTTGAAATAGAGATGAGTGCAGAGAGATCAGAAAATACTTGTAAAGAAACTCTGTCAAAATTCCGTCAAAACTGTGTTTGTATCAGTTTGTAATCGGTTCTCATTCCGTTAATCAATAGAGTGTGTTTCATTGGTTAATCCGTGTTCTTTATAAACTTTGTTTGGTTTGCACCGTCACGGGGATTCCGCACCCGTTACCGTGTTCGTGATAAACAAGGATAGGTTTTCGTATCGGATCCACCGGAAAAACGGACCTACATATGTGAAATTATATCAGCATTTTTTCTTTCTCAGAACATTGAAAACAAAAGAAAGATCAAATTAAAAAATTAATTCCTTGTTAGCATAAATATAAGGATCAAGCATGAGAAAGCGTGCCTTGACAACCAGCACGTGTTTATCCTATTTGCTTTTGATATTTTTGGTTTTCTGGCACCAGAGGCTATGTACCTACTTAGTCGAGTTCAAAGGGTCATGCATAGTAATGTTATGACCCCGAGATCTATGGACGTAGCTTTTAAAAGGCTTAGTTTTGCTATTAAAAAAGGGGTAGCGATGCAGCTTGTAACCCGTTTACCAACTATCTCGATGTAAATTATTAGAGATATATAAAATATAAACTAATAATTACATTTAAAAACAGGCTCTGAAAGGCTGTTTGTTTGATTGTGTGGGAAAATGCAGATTTTTAATAAAAAAAGAACTTAGAGTAAACTGCCATTTTGGTCCCTGAGGTTTGTTTACTTTTGCCACTGTAGTAAAAAACTAAAACTTTTTAAATCTGGGTCCCTGTGGTTTCATTTTTATTGTCATTTTGGTCCAAAAATGAAATCAGCTGATATTTGACTAATAAAATCCTGTTATTTTGTCATTTTCATCAGGGTCAAAACGGTCAATATAATTTTATTATAATATATTATTAATTAAATTAATGAAATCAGCTGATATTTGGCCATTTTGCCCCTGATGAAAATGACAAAATAACATGATTTTATTAGCCAAATATCAGCTGATTTTATTTTTGGACCAAAATAGCAATAAAAGTGAAACCACAGGGAACCAGATTTAAAAAGTTTGAGTTTTGGACTAAAGTGGCAAAAGTGACCAAACCTCAGGGACCAAAATGGCATTTTACTCAAGAACTTATTATATAAGGAATTCAAGATAATTGGTATTATTTAGGTTATCATTTTACCATTTCTTTATAATTGGTTGGATATCACATGACAATTTTTAAATGGTTCTTCCAGTTTGTATACGAAATGTGGTTTGTATTTGATCTAACTCTTTATTTTTATTTTTGTAGGTGGTTAATCACATGATAAGATTTATGCTGAATATAACACCAGTGGTAAAGTATTCCAACAAATTCATACCAGAAGATTCTAGCTTTCAAAAAACATACAAAATTGTAATCATTTTGGTGTTGGTCTCATTCACGGTGGTGCCGACTATCCTGAGCCATTTCTATGATGAAATCTATGGTAAGGTTACCTTTAGGGATGCTAAATGGGTCGTGTTCGCGTGTTGATGGGTTGAACCCGAACCCTAAAATTGTGTCTTACATATGAACACGAACCGAATATTGAATTTAGTCTTTGAAAGTTACAGTTTCTCTGAATAAAAAGAAAAACACAGTTCTAGATGGTTAGAATTAACATAAAATTTACAGGTCTTCATATTGAATTTAGTCTTTGAAAGTTACAGTTTCTCTGAATAAAAAGAAAAACACAGTTCTAGATGGTTAGAATTAACATAAAATTTACAGGTCTTCATATTGAATTTAGTCTTTGAAAGTTACAGTTTCTAGACGGTTAAAAACAAAAATACAGGCTCTCCATGTTCACAAATGGTCATTTCTTCTTTTATGTTAACTAGGTTTATCACCATCGCCGTGTTGCGGCGAACTTCTTTTATTATTTAGTCTGTGTTTACATGTGTTTTGAAATCACTACGAGCGCGTTGCGCACGTAACCGTTGACAAGATAAAATGAAAATGTAGAAAAAACACTAAAAGATAATCGAAAGAAAATCAATAAATAAGTTGTATGGTAATGATGTTGTTCGTATGAAATCTGTGGTCAAAAATAAGTAAACGGTACTGGGTACCGGTACCGAATTTCCAGAACCGAAAGATGTTAAGTACCAATTCGGTACCGACTTTTGGCGTTCCTAGTACCGATTTTTACCTTCATATACCGGTACCGTAACCGGTATTTTCGGTACCAGTATCGATTTGGTATCGGTTAGCACCGAGCTCATCCCTACCCTTGAAACTAAAAAAAAGAAATCATTAAAAGTTGAAGAAAATCTACGGCACCCGTGATCAAGGATGAGCAAATGGTACCGGGTAGCAGTACCGAAATTCCCGAACTAAAAGATTTTCAATATCAATTCAGAACCGACTTTTGGTGTTTTCTATACCTGGCTGATGCTGGTTTTTACCTTCTTGTACCAATACCGAATAGTCTTGTACTGATACCGAACAGAATCATACATGTATTTTATTATAATATTAAAAGTAGTATTAATTAATTAATTAATAATAATAATAATGAACTGTTCATTCAGTTCCTTTATTATCATATATGAATGTAAAAGAAATTGAATCGGGTCTTTAGGAATCAAATCTTACAGGTTGGTCTTCAAAATATTGTACAAACCTTCAAAAGAAAGGGTCTTGTGAATTAATATGATGAATTATTCTACTGTTTGAAGAAGAATGATAAGGGTAAAGAAAAGGGAGGGTTTTTTGGTAATTTTGAAACATTCCATTGAAATATTAAAATTCCATCACTTGTCTAAAGGAATGTGAAATCCCTTGATTGAAGGAAAACATTCAAGTTCCATTTTCAATAACATATTTTTGGATAGAATTAATTCAAATCCCTTAGGGCGGAATATATGTATAATTTATAATTATCGCATAACTAACTATATTGTCCTTTTTCAGTTCAAATAGTCACCCTCTCTGCAGCTACCACTGGAGTTTTGTTGGTAGGTTTTTCTATTTTCCATATAAATACCGATTACTTCCAAAGCTTAATTAATTTATGTACCAAAAACTAATAACATTTTTTGTGTGCAGGCGTTTACTGTTCCATCGGTCTGCTTCCTTAAAATTAGCACAAACACCAACACACCTATATGGGTATGAATTTCCTTCATTTTAAAATGATTTTTTTCTATTTTATTATTTTTTTCAAACACCAACACACCTATATGGGTATGAATTTCCTTCATGTTAAAATGATTTTTTTCTATTTTATTATTTTTTTTTTAATTTATTGATTGTATTATTTCGCAGAGAACGGTTGCTTTCATTGTTCTCATTGTTGGGATTTTGGGAGGTGTGTTCACCACAATGAAAAGCATTGAGGAGATGCTAGCTTAGATCACGAGTTAGTTTTGTTTTTTGGAGTATTTTGAGAAAAAAAAAAACATGTCTTTTTCATATAATGTTTACGTCCTGCGAATCATAGTGATCTAATGCTAATGTGATATGCATACTGTCCGTGTTTTGTTTAGGTTGAGACCTATAGTATTTTGTTGAAGTTCAACCTCACTTATTAGTTGTTATAGCAATACTTCTATTGTATATAAGCATGACAGTCTCTTACGTCGGGTGTAGTACCTGTCTTTAACCAATATAAATTTGCTATGGTTGTTAATTTTCAGATCCTATGTATTATAAATAAGCATCACAAAATGAGCGGGTCAGGTTACAGTGGGGTTGGGTCAAAACGGGACGGACTAAGATTAGCTTGGGTTGAAATGAGTTGTTATGGAGAAAAAAATATCTGAATGAGTTCACCCCTTATACGTATATTATTATGTATACATGGATGTCGGTGACGGTGAAGCCCCTAGCCAACGAGGTGGCAATGATGGCGGCGGTAGGGCTTACCGCAACGGTTGTAGCGCGGCAACGGGAAAAGGTGGTTTTGCAAATTGTCGTTTTATTGGGCCAAAGATGATGTTAATTTTAAATGGAATCCAACAAGTTAAATTCAGTATTTTATCTTAGGATGTTAGGTGGCCAAGCATAAATTGGTGATTTCCATGACAATCAAGTTAACAAGTCAGAATTTTAGAATGAATATTGCTAGTTAAATGTCCAAATAGGAAATTGATTAAGATTTGGTTAAGTATAGTAGCTACAAACCGGACCGCACTTATGGGCTCTCTGAAACGAAACCGGGAATTTGAAAAAAATGGCGACCGAGGATTGGACCGCTTATGCATCATCCAGTTTCGGTTGGTGCTGGTTTTGATTGGATGGATTTTCTGGTAGGAATGCGACCAAATAAGTGGGTTGTAACCATGGTCTCTAAACCCAGTTGCTTTTGTAGGAATACGACCAAATAAGTAGGTTGTAACGGTGATCTCAACCCAGTTGCTTTCGATTATCGCATGCGTATGCTTTGTTTCTTAGACAGTGGATGGGAGATAGAAGAGAGGAAAGGTGAATGTTAGATAAAGGACCACAGTTGATAAAGAGATAACATGGATATAAATATAACACAGGTTGTTCTAGTGTACAAGTCTACATCTACAAGCCAAGCAAGTAACACATTTTACCGATTCGAGATCTTTTCTCAAATGTATGAACTAGAATGTGACTCGTATATTGGGCAGCGTCATATATATACATACATACACTAGCAGTCATATATATACATACACTAGCAGTCAACTTTTGTTGATATCCGAAATCAAAAAAAAAAAAAAAAGAATTTTGACCTTCAAGGTCAAAGTTTGCATCTTTCTTTGAAAAGCTGGAAACTATGCATGAGTCAAGTGATTGATAACAAAGCAATAAGAACATGAAACAAAAACCAGTCTTTAACCCATTCCAAAGCCCAAACCTAACAAATAATATATCCTCGTACATTTTCCTAGTCACGGCATTAGCAGTTCCAGAATTGTCTATAAGTGGGTCATTTCCGACAAGCCCAACACAGTCTTTACTCGTTGACAGGAACACAATAAATATCATAGTAACTCGATTACAATACTTTTTAAGCATCATAAACCTAATTGATAGAAACACAATAAATATCATAGTAACCCGATTACAATGCTTTTTAAGCATCATAAACCTAATAAATCTAGTATCAAAACCACTGTGATTGTAACAACACTAACTATAACAAAATTTTAAAAATAAAACACTAAAATTAGAAACTTACGTTTCGCCTACACCAAACGGAAGCTCGCAAACAGCAACTGAAGCCCCCAAATTGGCGGTAAAACGAGAAGCTCTAACGCCGCCACTACCGAAGCCGATTGTTAACAAGTAGAAGTCATAGTTGTGAGGCACGGCGCTGTTAGTCGACTCGGTTCTGATAGCGAATCGACGATACCTCAGTGCGGTTGTATCATCTTTCTCCAACAAACCAGTTTTTTGCCAGATTTTGACCCCAAATGGTCAACAAGGTTGTATCTTTAAAACTTGACTCCATCTTTCTTCTTTCCAACATGTTTTTCTTTTCGTTTCTTTCCACTTTCATTTGTACCAGACTGCATAGATCTGGGAGCAACAACAAAAGCATCATTTATAGAATCATCCGATCTTTTCTTTTCATCTTCATCATTACCTTTATTATCAATAAAGAACTCTAAATCATCATCTGTTTTCCTTGCATTAAGCTTGTAGGATTGTGAGTCAAGATCCAAACCTGACTCATAACGTACTAACTCGGACGGTGTTTTGATATGTACCCATCAGGCAAATTTAGACGTCAATCCTCGAGGTCAAGCTTCTTCGTCTGATATCATCATTGCTCAAAGCAAATATTAAAAACTGGCTATATATAGCAAAAAAACACAATATTCATTCAAACAAGACAGCGTTGTTATCACATCAGTTCTAGCCAAATAAGTACAGAGACGCAAGACCGTAAAAGAACCGGTGAGTGACCGAAGTTTACCTTGTCATCGGAATTTCAAGAACCCGTGGATCGAACTATTGGTGGCCGGAACCTCAGCTAACATGTGGATCACATAAGTTGCCATGTTTCAATACATGTTACTAATTTGCAAGGCAACACATTGACATAGTATTAAACATTGAGGTAACAGTAACACACAATAAAGAACCATAATTAGTAATTTTTAAAGAAAAACCCACTCCAAAACTCTATCTTGATGAACATTAAGGTAAGATTTTTGGTTTATATGTTTTAAGCTTTTAGCATGTGGTTTAAGCCTAACTTGCGCAACTTTTTGTACGCCGTTACAAAAAATGTGCGCCGAAGGACTGCTATCTTGCAGACAACTTCGATTCAACCTGGTGTGGTTCTTCGGTTCTATTTTTTTTAAGCCATCTTCCTTCTGTTGTAAAATAAATGCTTTGTTTAGAAGGATAAATTAGCGGTGGAAAGCAAATAACTTGAGTCGGTTGATTGAGCACATGTATCGAAAGAGTTGAATTTATATCCCAAAAGTTTGGATCACAATTCAGTGGTACTCATGTTCAATCATGCTGGAAACATTAATTATTATGAGAAATAGGTACTTTCGTGGTTCAAAAAATATAATTTTTTTGATAGAAATTTGCAGGTGTGTGTACGGTAAGACTGTCTTCATCGCAAGATCCGTATCACCGTCCGAGATGATGTGGAGGTCATCCACATTTGAAGGCGCATTAAAGCTTATCCGACTCATGTGGAAAATCCTTCTGCAAGGGCAAGGAAATATGGGTTCTTGTACCATTAATTTAATATGACCCTAACTATCTCCACACCCAGTTTGCCTATCTGCACACTTAGGGTTTACCTATGCAGCGTATTGGTCAATACGCAGCGTATAGGGTTAACCCTATACGCTGCGTATTGACCTATACTCAGCGTATATAAACCATGGATCTCAGTGCCTAATAACCAATCATTGCACAGAAAACAAGGTGTATATACGCTGCGTATAGCTCTCTACGCAGCGTATATAAACCATTAGACTTTTTTGGGTCATTTTGGTAGGTTTGAGGGATCATTTTTTCACAAAGTTTATATACGCTGCGTATTGACCTATACTCAGCGTATATAAAGGTCTGAAAATGTCATTTATACCCTTGTATTGAGGCTATACGAAGCCAAATACAAGGGTAATTGTGTCATTTTTGTCTTATAGGCTGCATAGTGACCTCTAAGAAGCGTATATAAAGCTCAATTTTTGTATTTTTTTTGTGTATTCCTTTGTTTATTTATAAAAAAAAAGTAAATTAATTGTGTGTATTTTGGGGTATTTCCATGTTTATATATAAAAAAACAAAATTATTAAAAATAATACAAATATTATGAATTATAAGAATTAAAAATAATACAAATATTATGAATTATAAGAATTAAAAATAATACAAATATTAGGTCCCGTATTGACCTCGTATAAGCCTATAAGTGTGATATCGTGTCGTATAGCGTCGTATAGGTCACGTATTGACCTCGTATAAGCCTATAAGTGTGATACCGAATCATATAGCGTCGTATAGGTCATGTATTGAACTCGTATAAGCCTATAAGTGTGATATCGTATCGTATAACATAGTATAGGTCACGTATTGTAACACCCGTTCTTATAATACAAGGTTTAACGTATATTTTGGGAAAATAATCATGAAATTTATGATCACATATACTTCGGAAATACGGGTTTATTAAAAACTTTTACAAATTATAATTTACTCTACATAACGTAATCGGAATTCGTTGTTTAAAATTTACAACGTGGCATAGTGCGGAAGCATGTAACTGTATCGTGTTCGGTTCTTCATTGAGCTTTGATCGTCTTCCGGCATCCAAGGTGTACCTATAATCAAAACCAACCTAAAAGTTAGTTTTGATAGTCAAATATGAAGTCCAAACAAGTACAAGCGTTAAAAATGACAAAAATAGCATTTTTCCGAGTTAGGTGGCGTCAACGACTCCACATCTGGCGTCGACCAGGGGCAACTGGCGTCGGCAGAAAACATGATTTCCAGGCGGCGTCGGCGACGCCACCATCCCGCGTCGGCGACGCCTAGCAGAATGTTCAGTTTTTCTGCTGTGTTGATTTGTCGTTCGTACGCACTAAAACGCGCGTAACTTTTGAACCGTTTATCCGTTTAACCTCTCGTTTCTTCCTACGTGTTTGTAATTTGACTCTCCATCATATGGAGTTAAAATCTAACATCCGGTTTAACAAAATTTCAGACTTTTAAGTCTTCGGCTTATCGCCCTATTTCCAAATTTTGACCCGTTTGTGCATTTTATCAAACAAACGTATCGTTTGATTTCTATATCACATACACTTCTTCAAATTAATATTACCTACCATATTAGGTTCTAATCATAGGTTTATTACACATTTTAAACCCGTTTTCACTCGTATGCTTATTTTGACCCGTTAAGGGTATTTAAGCACTTTAAAGCTTGAAATCGCTTTCATTCCTTCTAGCACCTTATTCCTACATTTCTTATCAAGAAATATTCAACTACAACTCCTTGTGTGTTGGATTTCAATGTGTATGTCTATGTGTTCCGAGTTTTACCCTTCGGATTGTTATTTTACGGTAAGACTCAAATAGAGCTATTTGGCTAACGAATTACATCTATCAATATCTACACTTATTCTAAGCTTTTGTTTAATCATAAGTCTCGTTTCCAAACAACCTCTAAGGGTTGTTTGTTCGATTTAGCCTACAAGGGCGTTTTGGTCGATTTTGGTCCTTCTTTTAACAATGAAGGACTCTCACCAACAATTCGACCAAATTATCACTTTTAACTACAACAAAAATATGCGTACCTGGCTCGGGTCAACAAATAGACCCGATTTATATCTCGCCTATTTTATCACACAATCTATGGCGGCGCGATTATCCGATTTGCTAATCGCTCCTGTTAACATAAGACTTGACAACCAAATTAATCGATATTGTCAAATGGTGTTATCACCACCATTTGACCCGTTCGGTCTATATGCCCAACGTTGCCTATTAAATCAAAAACATGGTTTTTGATTTCTAATTCATACATACATCCCGTCCCGGATTTCATTACCGAATCCCATTTTCTCTTAATTTCTTTTCTTGCAATTTCAACCCGTTTCGGCTTACGCCAAAGGTTTCCGTTAGGCTTCGGTTTACATTAGTCAATACTTGACCGATTTCCATTTTTACCCCTTTATCTCAATATTAGATTACACTACGCGGTGATCTTTTCAAAACTCAAAATCTCTTAGTCATTACATGACCAATTTACCGTTTTATCCTGTTTACCATAAACCATGGTTTTTATCACCATTGTATGTTCCGACTCGTACCAATCGTGTCGGGAACCATATTTTCATTATTATCATAACGCATTTATTACTTGTAAAGTAAACAAGTATTCTACAAAAGTGTGTAAGTTTCACTTACCTTGCATCCGAGCTACACTTTTCTTCCATGCTTGACTTGTTTGACCCGCTTTCACTCCAAGCTTCCACCTAGCTTGTCACGCGTCAACTATCATCATCGTTTTCAAGGTGGTTAGTTTAATCATACTCTAATACGATTATTCCACCTTATGCATTTCATATCAAAATTGCTATTTATCGTATTATAGGTCAGTTTGACCTTTTTAATAGTCAAATGCCCATTAGTATGCTAATTGCATTTTCGAGTTATCAACTAGTTTTAGCACCCTTTAAATTACCCGGTAGGCGTTATCTTTAGACCTCCGTTTTAACCAAAGTTCTAATCGCGTTTAACACATTTAGAACTCTTTTTAATCACATTTTGCATAATAGTCGAAACATCACAACTAGGTGTTTTAACTACAAAATTCTAGTTTCGAGCCTTCTTTGAGGCATTTCAACGAACACCTTAAGGGCAGAATTTTACATGTTTATTTATCAAGTCTCTAGCTTATCTCTTAGCCCAAATTTCACATAAATCAACCATCTTACAAAGTGGTTAACTTCTATAATTTCTGAAATCACTTGTAAATTGTCAATTTACACTAGATCAACAATCTATTTCCTAGGGTTCATCATATTAACATAAAACCCACTTAGCTTATCAATGGATCATCATGAATCTCATAGATTTTCCAAAAATCTAACATGTTATTGACTAGGGTTTACTCCTAGACATCATATCACTTCAAGATTCACTCATGCATGACATAATTAAGCTCAATTTCAGTTTCTTATAAGTAACCTAGAATTTGAGATGGATCAAAACGTCACAATTTTACATACCTTGTGATCCTTTCAACTAGGTGTTCATGAATACGAGCTTGGATTTCGATTTGGGACTGATTTGGCCTCTCAATTTCTTGGATTTGTGCTTGTTAGGGTTTGGCTCCATGGGGAGCTCCCTGATGTCGCCCCAGAACACACACTGTGTGTGTGTGTTTGTGTTTGTTTTTATTAAATAACTTTTCTAGTTATCCAGCTTTAACCCCTCGTGTTTGGTTCGTTATTAAGTAGGCCACAACCTACTTATTTCTTTTAACAATTTTCCTACTTATTAACTAGGTTAAATATTCCTAGTTAATTTAGCAGATTCGGGAATATTTATGACTAAGTTTATTTTAGGTCCCGTTAACTCGGGCCTTCTAAGCTTTTATTTCTTAAAAGCTTTTATTCACTTTTTATTTATTATTAGGATTAACTATTTAAATCCTAATATTTACCGGGTTACTTTTACCACTAACGGTATTTTACCCGTCTTTTAGTATTTACATGGGTTAATTACCAAACCCATTTTCGGGGTGTTACAAGTCTACCCCCCTTAAAGAGGTTTCGTCCTCGAAACCTTTTCTTACATAATTCATTGAGTTTAACTCGATGTATTTGATCTGAGATATCTTTTAAACATTACTTATATTTTTAACCAATTATTAGTATTACCAGATAAGCATGGTAACATCTTTTTGGTCACTAATTGTCTACGTATCTCATATGACTTAGTGTAACTTAAAATAACGTAATCTCGTTATTTCCACTAGTTTAGTTAACTTAGCGATATCCATCGCTTTCATATATTATCGAATTCCCTTATGAATCCGTTACTTTGACCCGCTTAAAGGTCTTTAGTGAAATCTTTCACTTTTAGCAACAATCTCTTTTGCTTCCAAATTCATTTATCCGGTTTAGTTATACCGAATTCATCGCTTACAAGAGACCAATTTGTTTAAATGGCCTTAACCGGTCTCACTAACTAGACTTATTAGTCCAGTTACTTTTTACCACTCGCTTGGTTATAATGTGATTCTACTTCACATTGCATTTCTTGACCGTGATCGTGTCACATCGTGTTTAGTTTGCATCGACCTTTCATTTTCGAAAATACCCCTTTTTGAATATATCGTCTTGCGCCTATCAGTGTCAGGACTTGTATCTTTCATGCTTACTATTTAAATTCCTATCAAAATTTATGTTTGTAAAAACATTATTTCTTACTAAAACCGAAGTTTTAGTTTTAGGATCTTTTCTTTAACTTGTGTCAATCATCCTTACCGGGATATTGACAGTCCGTAATTCAATCCTTTACAGTATTAGTCCTATGCAGGGGATTCTTAACTGATTTCCTCGCTTTATCCAATCTAACCCGTAGATTCTTTCACTTAGCCCCTTAGGCTAGTTCTTTAAGTTTTTTTTTTCACCTTCTTAAGGTGAGATATTAACAACTCGTTTCCTCCTCTTTATGACCCGAGGGTCTTTTGGTCCGTAAACCTTAACGCTGTGCTTAATCCCGTGGGTTATGATGATCCCGTAGATCATCTTTTATTCTTGTCTATATTCAAATGTATATATACACATATAGCTTCAGGCATTTCTTAGTATGTTTGGAATCGTTTATTTTCACCCTTGAACTTCAATTGACCTTGACCGTAGTCTAAGGTCTCATTTGTTTACTTCCGGACTAATCCTTCCGACTTTATGACTTCTGACGTTATTTACGCGTCAGTTTGTTCTTATGCTTACTGTTATTTGATTTGCATATATTCTTATTTGGTTATATCCCATTACCGGGCTTATTATTCTCTTGTATTGAACGCTACCTTTATCTGGCTAACGTTCATTGGTGTCATTCAGCGTTATATTGTATTCAACTTGTTTGACCTATTAATGTGAAATCCATCACTTATAATAATCAACTTTATTCTTTATTCAACCCATTCGACTTCGAATAGTTGAACATATTTACTCACAATTTCTATTTGCGAGATTTTATAGTCATAACTCGTAATCCAAGTCCTTTGATTTCTCAACTCGTGTTCACGTCTCTTGGTTTCTACGCATGTGTTTAATTCTTACCCATTAACCGGGTGTTTTACTGAAGTCGTTATTATTGCAACCCTCCCGGTATGCATTAAGACCTTGCTTCATTTTTACATTCAGACTTTGCCCTTAAGTTTGGTGTTTTACAAAAACGACCCGTTAAGGGACATATTTGCATTTTCCGGGTTCGAGTGCAAGTACACTCCCTCCCATTGCTTGTCTAACTCATTTTACTTGCTTGCGTTTTATGGGTTCGAGTGTAAGTACACTCCCTCCCAATACTTGTCTAAATCATTTTACTTGCTTGCGTTTTATGGGTTCGAGTGTAAGTACACTCCCTCCCAATACTTGTCTAAATCATTTTACATGCTTGTGTTTTCTGGGTTCGAGTGTAAGTACACTCCCTCCCAATTCTTGTCTAAACCATTTCACGTGCTTGTTGGTCCCTTCACTCGGGCTCATTATCCTAATGTAACACACTTCCGTCACTCGGTTGTGAGTTTACATTATTTTCAAATATCTTGCTTATCTGTCTCATTTGGGTACTTTTTAACTAGTCCCATTCACACCGCCATTACCACATCGGACGTAAACGTGTCCGCCATAAGAAGTTCATGGTATCATATGCCACTACTTACTTGGCCAGAGTAAGTGGTTAACACATGACACACATGACCTTTTTATAGTTTTCACATCGCGCCCTATGTAAGTAACTCCTCAAATTATTTCCATGTTTATGGTTTCTTTTGGTAAAACTTTATTTAATTGTTAGTTAACAATTATTAGTTTTAGTCGTTTATCCTTGAACATGTACAATGTCCCTTTTTATAAACATTTATTCACATTCATTGATGTGATCATTACTTTTCTCAATAGGATTTATATTGAGAATACTTACTTGGATGATCACTCTCGTCCAAGTTTCTACATAAACAAGTCTTGTTATTCATTTGTTATTCATCATTGTGAATAACACATTTCCTATTAAATTTCTCTTGGAAATCAGGTTTTCCAAGTTCTATCATATGTGTATGCAACCGTTATTACTTACGTGTTTGTTGCATATAACGACTCGTGCGATTAAATTTAAAAGTGTGCACCTGATAATGCTTGCCCTAACGGGCTTCTCTTGTCATTAGTCTTGTTCGCGACCGTTACGCGATTTTGTCCTCGGTGAGCATGCTCCTCTTGTCATGCTTCGGACATTTCCATCATCGTATTCACAATTTCTTTGACTCTCGTCGTCTTCAAACGCGAGTGTCCTTCAATTAAGACATTCACAAAAGTTAGTAACGTCAACTTCAATAATCGCCCATATTATAATACAAGGCCTTTTCTTCTATACGCGTCAACGCGCGTATTTTCGTCAACTATATTAATCGTTTTAATTGGGGTAACGTGTATCACACGATAGCCCTAATGTGCTGTTTACAACACTTTAGCATGCTAAGCTATTAACATACCTGTACTTACCGGATTTGCGATCAAGCCTCGAACCGAACACTATTCTTTATCAAGAGCATAAGGTTTAAGTCCAAGCATGGTTCCTCCCCACCATACTCGAATCTCTTAAACCAAGGCTCTGATACCAACTTGTAACACCCGTTCTTATAATACAAGGTTTAACGTATATTTTGGGAAAATAATCATGAAATTTATGATCACATATACTTCGGAAATACGGGTTTATTAAAAACTTTTACAAATTATAATTTACTCTACATAACGTAATCGGAATTCGTTGTTTAAAATTTACAACGTGGCATAGTGCGGAAGCATGTAACTGTATCGTGTTCGGTTCTTCATTGAGCTTTGATCGTCTTCCGGCATCCAAGGTGTACCTATAATCAAAACCAACCTAAAAGTTAGTTTTGATAGTCAAATATGAAGTCCAAACAAGTACAAGCGTTAAAAATGACAAAAATAGCATTTTTCCGAGTTAGGTGGCGTCAACGACTCCACATCTGGCGTCGACCAGGGGCAACTGGCGTCGGCAGAAAACATGATTTCCAGGCGGCGTCGGCGACGCCACCATCCCGCGTCGGCGACGCCTAGCAGAATGTTCAGTTTTTCTGCTGTGTTGATTTGTCGTTCGTACGCACTAAAACGCGCGTAACTTTTGAACCGTTTATCCGTTTAACCTCTCGTTTCTTCCTACGTGTTTGTAATTTGACTCTCCATCATATGGAGTTAAAATCTAACATCCGGTTTAACAAAATTTCAGACTTTTAAGTCTTCGGCTTATCGCCCTATTTCCAAATTTTGACCCGTTTGTGCATTTTATCAAACAAACGTATCGTTTGATTTCTATATCACATACACTTCTTCAAATTAATATTACCTACCATATTAGGTTCTAATCATAGGTTTATTACACATTTTAAACCCGTTTTCACTCGTATGCTTATTTTGACCCGTTAAGGGTATTTAAGCACTTTAAAGCTTGAAATCGCTTTCATTCCTTCTAGCACCTTATTCCTACATTTCTTATCAAGAAATATTCAACTACAACTCCTTGTGTGTTGGATTTCAATGTGTATGTCTATGTGTTCCGAGTTTTACCCTTCGGATTGTTATTTTACGGTAAGACTCAAATAGAGCTATTTGGCTAACGAATTACATCTATCAATATCTACACTTATTCTAAGCTTTTGTTTAATCATAAGTCTCGTTTCCAAACAACCTCTAAGGGTTGTTTGTTCGATTTAGCCTACAAGGGCGTTTTGGTCGATTTTGGTCCTTCTTTTAACAATGAAGGACTCTCACCAACAATTCGACCAAATTATCACTTTTAACTACAACAAAAATATGCGTACCTGGCTCGGGTCAACAAATAGACCCGATTTATATCTCGCCTATTTTATCACACAATCTATGGCGGCGCGATTATCCGATTTGCTAATCGCTCCTGTTAACATAAGACTTGACAACCAAATTAATCGATATTGTCAAATGGTGTTATCACCACCATTTGACCCGTTCGGTCTATATGCCCAACGTTGCCTATTAAATCAAAAACATGGTTTTTGATTTCTAATTCATACATACATCCCGTCCCGGATTTCATTACCGAATCCCATTTTCTCTTAATTTCTTTTCTTGCAATTTCAACCCGTTTCGGCTTACGCCAAAGGTTTCCGTTAGGCTTCGGTTTACATTAGTCAATACTTGACCGATTTCCATTTTTACCCCTTTATCTCAATATTAGATTACACTACGCGGTGATCTTTTCAAAACTCAAAATCTCTTAGTCATTACATGACCAATTTACCGTTTTATCCTGTTTACCATAAACCATGGTTTTTATCACCATTGTATGTTCCGACTCGTACCAATCGTGTCGGGAACCATATTTTCATTATTATCATAACGCATTTATTACTTGTAAAGTAAACAAGTATTCTACAAAAGTGTGTAAGTTTCACTTACCTTGCATCCGAGCTACACTTTTCTTCCATGCTTGACTTGTTTGACCCGCTTTCACTCCAAGCTTCCACCTAGCTTGTCACGCGTCAACTATCATCATCGTTTTCAAGGTGGTTAGTTTAATCATACTCTAATACGATTATTCCACCTTATGCATTTCATATCAAAATTGCTATTTATCGTATTATAGGTCAGTTTGACCTTTTTAATAGTCAAATGCCCATTAGTATGCTAATTGCATTTTCGAGTTATCAACTAGTTTTAGCACCCTTTAAATTACCCGGTAGGCGTTATCTTTAGACCTCCGTTTTAACCAAAGTTCTAATCGCGTTTAACACATTTAGAACTCTTTTTAATCACATTTTGCATAATAGTCGAAACATCACAACTAGGTGTTTTAACTACAAAATTCTAGTTTCGAGCCTTCTTTGAGGCATTTCAACGAACACCTTAAGGGCAGAATTTTACATGTTTATTTATCAAGTCTCTAGCTTATCTCTTAGCCCAAATTTCACATAAATCAACCATCTTACAAAGTGGTTAACTTCTATAATTTCTGAAATCACTTGTAAATTGTCAATTTACACTAGATCAACAATCTATTTCCTAGGGTTCATCATATTAACATAAAACCCACTTAGCTTATCAATGGATCATCATGAATCTCATAGATTTTCCAAAAATCTAACATGTTATTGACTAGGGTTTACTCCTAGACATCATATCACTTCAAGATTCACTCATGCATGACATAATTAAGCTCAATTTCAGTTTCTTATAAGTAACCTAGAATTTGAGATGGATCAAAACGTCACAATTTTACATACCTTGTGATCCTTTCAACTAGGTGTTCATGAATACGAGCTTGGATTTCGATTTGAGACTGATTTGGCCTCTCAATTTCTTGGATTTGTGCTTGTTAGGGTTTGGCTCCATGGGGAGCTCCCTGATGTCGCCCCAGAACACACACTGTGTGTGTGTGTGTTTGTGTTTGTTTTTATTAAATAACTTTTCTAGTTATCCAGCTTTAACCCCTCGTGTTTGGTTCGTTATTAAGTAGGCCACAACCTACTTATTTCTTTTAACAATTTTCCTACTTATTAACTAGGTTAAATATTCCTAGTTAATTTAGCGGATTCGGGAATATTTATGACTAAGTTTATTTTAGGTCCCGTTAACTCGGGCCTTCTAAGCTTTTATTTCTTAAAAGCTTTTATTCACTTTTTATTTATTATTAGGATTAACTATTTAAATCCTAATATTTACCGGGTTACTTTTACCACTAACGGTATTTTACCCGTCTTTTAGTATTTACATGGGTTAATTACCAAACCCATTTTCGGGGTGTTACACGTATTGACCTCGTATAAGCCTATAAGTGTGATATCGTATCGTATAGCGTCGTATAGGTCACGTATTGACCTCGTATAAGCCTATAAGTGTGATATCGTATCGTATAGCGTCGTATAGGTCACGTATTGACCTCGTATAAGCCTATAAGTGTGATATCGTGTCGTATAGCGTCGTATAGGTCATGTATTGACCTCGTATAAGCCTATAAGTGTGATATCGTATCGTATAGGTGTGGTTTAGGTCCCGTCTAATCCTATATGCATATACAAGACCTATAGGAAACCTATACGATACGATACGATACTATACAATAACACCCGTATAGGCCTCTATACGAGACTTATATACTATACACTATACGATACGATATGATGCAATACGATACGATAAGATAATTTAATTTAAACGATAACAATATAATATATTTGTATTATTTACGAATAATATTGTTTTTTTATAAATAATTTTCTTTTTTTTATGAATAAACAAAGGAATACGATAATTTAATTTAAACAATAACAAAACAATATATTTGTATTATTTACCAATAATATTGTTTTTTTATAAATAATTTTCTTTTTTAATTTTTATAATTCATAATATTTATATAATTTTTTATTTTTATAATTTATATTTGTATTATTTACAAATAATATTGTTTTTTTATAAATAATTTTCTTTTTTTTTATAAATAAGCAAAGGAATACACAATAAAAAAATACAAAAATGGAGCTTTATATACGCTCCTTAGAGGTCCCTACGCAGCGTATGAGACAAAAATGACACAACTACCCTTGTATTTGGCTTCGTATAGCCCCAACACAAGGGTATAAAAGACATTTTCAGACCTTTATATACGCTGCGTATAGGTCAATAAGCAGCGTATATAAAGGGTAGTTTTATTTTTAACCCCAAACATGTGGTTAAATTATCTTTTTAACCCTTATTGTATATATACACTGCGTATTGACCTATACTCAGCGTATATAAAGGTCTGAAAATGTCATTTATACCGTTGTATTGAGGCTATACGAAGTCAAATACAAGGGTAGTTGTGTCATTTTTGTCTTATAGGCTGCGTAGTGACCTCTAAGGAGCGTATATAAAGCTCAATTTTTGTATTTTTTTTTGTGTATTCCTTTGTTTATTTATAAAAAAAAGTAAATTAATTGTGTGTATTTTGGGGTATTTCCATGTTTATTTATAAAAAAACAATATTATTAAAAATAATACAAATATTATTGTAACACCCGTCTATTTAAACTTGATTTAAATTGATTCTTTTCAAATAATGACGAATACCATAGAAAATAAAGACTTGCTTAATTAACATAAAATTTATAAAAGTGATTCATAAGTATCAAAAACTTTAGTCGATACCCGACTATTAACAAGTTTCAAAAGTCATTTAACAATCATTTACAACCCATACATAAAAGTATTAGATGTTTAAAAGAACAACGTTGCGGAAGCTTCAAAATATAGTGTTCGGTTCTTCATTCCTTGCTTGATCGCCATCCGTAATGGTTTTCGACATAACCTAACGTCAAAACATAACAAAAGTTAGTTTTGACAATTATATAATATAAGCAATTGAGACCTAGAGTAATGGACTGGATAAAGGGAACATATTAAGGTCATGGGAAGAAACGGGATTAAAAACGTACGACTAATGGAGCGAAACGAGTTGGAAACGTCGAAATCCGGAAGTGTGTAAAGGGGGTGGCGTCGGAGACGCCACATCAGGCGTCGGCGACGCCTATCGGCGTCGGCTGATATATAACCGGCGTCGTCCAGGGGTTGTTAGCGTCGACAATACAATAGGCGTCGATGACGCCACCTCTTGCGTCGTCGACGCCAAGTTCTGATGCAGCTTGGCAGATTTTTCTTAGTTTTGTTAAACGACGTATCTTTTAACCCGCAAGTCCGTTTTATGCGATTCTCGTTCCTACTCATCTGTAAATCCATTACCACATGCCTATTTTGTTTATCATATTGGAAAACTCATTTACGGATCGAGAGAAAACATAAATCATTGCATAATTATTCGACCCATTCCACACTTACACATTTTGCTATCTTTTAACTAATAACTTTATGGCGCCATACGCCCAAAATTTATAGTTTGTTAACACCCATATGTCTTACCAACAATCTCGGTTTGATACTTGTGTGATCATATCACTATTATCGATGTCTAGAGTGCTTAAACTACAACATTCACAACTAGTAGTCTATTGGCTCATCTTGTGGATCCATCCACTTATGATGACTACCAATTGAGTTCATTGCCTATACTAGGTCTAACAAAAACAAACATTCAATCAGACGGATGCAATTTCAACATAACGTCAATCTAAATAGTAAGATTTACGAAACTTATCAACAATGCGATTAACGTAACTAATCAAGTTACATACCTTCAAAGTTTGCCCTTCGAACGTGGTTCGCCTCCCGCTTGTCCACTTGACGCTCCTGCGTCCGATCCTATGGAGTTCATTCACAATGCGTTTTAGAACTCTATTGAAATCATGATTCGCATAATTCACCAAAACATCATGATTATGCGTTTAAGCTCAGAATTTCTGTTTTAGGCCTTCATAGAGGCATTTCATCGAACACTTTAAGGGCAGAATTTTATATCTTTCATATTCAAGTTTATAGCTTGTTAGTTAGCCAACTAAATCATCAATATAACCTTCATGTATCATTTACACATCATGCATTTTCTGAAATCATTTTCTAAGATCAAATTACACTAAAATATTTATTCCAAATCCTAGTGTTCATCATCATATTGTAAAACCCACAATCCACCTTCAAAGTGTTCATGGAATTTCCTGAATTTGGTAGGGTTTTCACATGTAGTTGGCTAGATTTCACATCTAAACACCATATCAACCCTAATCTAACTACATAACACACATGCAAACTCAAATTCCAGATTTTACAAAATCATGAGAAATTCAAGTTGAAGGATTTCATCAGATTTTACATACCTTAGAATCCTCTCGCAATGAGGATCACGAATCTATGATTAAATTTCGATTTCGACTTGGATTTAACCTTCAATTTGCAGATTTAGTGAGGTTCTTGGTTTTTGAAGAGTTGGGGTCGCCCCTGGCTCTGTTTGTACGACCAGACACCTCCATTTGGGGGTGTTTGGCTTGTTTTTATTTGTTTAGTAACAATTAAGTTACAAATGTTACAACTTAAGTCCCTCCATTTGTTAAATGTTTATTTTAATTGCTTTTTACCCTACTATAGGTTATTTCTAAACTTGTAACTAGCTAGGTTAGAATTCCTAGTTAGTAAATTCTCGTTTATTTATACTTTATGTTTCTAATAGAAAGTTTATATATTTTCGGGGTGTTACAAGTCCACCCCCCTTAAAAAGGGTTTCGTCCCCGAAACCAAAGTACGTACCAAATAAGTTAGGGTGAAGACGTCGCATTTCCTCTTCGGACTCCCACGTAGTGTCCGAACCTTTTCTATGCTCCCATTTAACCTTGACTTGATCAATTTGTTTATTTCGTAGTCGTTTGACTTTTCGGTCCAAAATCTCCACCGGTCTCACCGCATAATTCAAACTATTATCCACTTCGATATCATCGTAATGAATATAGTCCGTCTCGTCCGCTAAGCACTTTCTTAGTTGTGACACGTGGAACGTGCCATGGATCCCACTTAGCTCCTCCGGTAGTTCAAGACGGTAAGCTACCTTGCCAACTCTTCCAATAATTTTAAATGGTCCAATAAACCTTGGGCTTAGCTTTCCCCTTTTTCGGAATCTAATAACACATTTCCATGGGGAAACTTTTAGCATGACCCTGTCACCAACTTGGAATTCAATTGGTCTTTTCCTTTTATCAACGTACGCCTTCTGTCTGTCTTGAGCCGCTTTCAAGTGTGCCCGAACTTTATCGATCTTTTCATTTGTGGCTCGTACTATATCTAGGTGGGCGAGTTCACGTGGACCCACTTCACCCCAACATACCGGAGTTCGACATTTCCTGCCGTAAAGCATTTCGTACGGTGCCATCTTAATACTAGATTGGTAACTGTTGTTATACGAAAACTCTACTAACGGTAGATGAACATCCCAACTGCCTCCAAAGTCGATTATACACGCCCGTAGCATGTCTCCCAATATTTGTATCGTTCTTTCACTTTGCCCATCCGTTTGAGGATGGTACGCGGTGCTAATGAACAATTTGGTTCCCATTTGCTCTTGGAATTCTCGCCAAAATTTCGAAGTAAATCGGGTATCCCTATCAGACACGATGGACACTGGCACCCCATGACGGGCTATTATTTCATTGGTGTAAACTTCCGACATCTTTTCTGACGTGTAAGTCTCACGAATCGGAATGAAGTGAGCACTTTTTGTCAGCCTATCCACCACTACCCATATGGCATCAAAACTACGAGTTGTCCTAGGCAGTTTGGTTAACAGGTCCATCGTAATATGTTCCCATTTCCAAACCGGAATTTCCAACGGTTGGAGTTTGCCATAGGGTTTTTGATGCTCCGCCTTGACTTGTAAACATGTTAAGCATTTTTCCACATACTTCGCCACATCCCTCTTCATTCCGGGCCACCAATAATTTTGTTTCAAATCATTGTACATCTTGGTCGCACCCGGATGAATCGAATAACGGGATTTATGAGCTTCATCAAGTAGAAGCGCCTTTACTCCACAGGTATGTGGGACCCATACCCTTCCGGATCGAGTCTTTAACCCGTGATTCCCATCCGTCAAGTCTTTCAACTGACCAATTATTCTTTCCTTCTTCCAATTCTCTTCTTTTACCGCTTCTAATTGCGCCTCTCGGATACGTTCAAGTATACCCGAGGTTACTACGAGTTGCATCGATTGTACTCGTATCGGGACATAATCCGCTTTTCTGCTAAGAGCGTCCGCTACCACATTTGCCTTTCCAGGGTGATAATGTATCTCACAATCGTAGTCTTTCACCGTTTCCAACCATCGCCTTTGTCGCATATTTAACTCCTTCTGATCGAAGAAGTATTTCAAGCTCTTGTGGTCGGTGAATATGGTGCATTTTACCCCGTACAAGTAATGCCTCCATATTTTTAATGCAAATACCACCGCTGCCAGTTCGAGATCGTGTGTGGGGTATTTCTTCTCGTGTATCTTCAATTGTCTCGAGGCATAGGCTATTACCTTGCCTCGTTGCATCAACACGCAACCGAGCCCCGACAATGAAGCATCCGAATAAACCACCATGTCTTCTACTCCGTCCGGCAATGTCAGTACCGGAGCTTGAGTTAGCCTTTCTTTTAGCGTTCGAAAAGCTTTTTCTTGCTCGACTCCCCAGACAAACTTTGCTTTCTTTTGGGTTAGTCTTGTTAGCGGCGACGCAATCTTGGAGAAATCTTGAATGAATCTCCTATAGTACCCTGCAAGCCCCAAAAAGCTTCTAATTTCTGAAGGGTTCTTCGGGGGTTTTCATTTTGACACGGCCTCTATCTTGGACGGATCCACCAATACTCCGTCAGCATTTATAACATGGCCTAAGAATTGAACCTCTCGTAACCAAAAGGCGCATTTAGAGAATTTTGCATATAACTTCTCTCGCCTAAGTGTCTCTAACACTTCTTGTAAATGGTGTGCGTGTTCAGCTTCATTTTTCGAGTACACCAAAATATCATCGATAAACACGATGACCGACTTATCCAACATTGGCTTGCAAACCCGGTTCATGAGGTCCATGAAAGCCGCGGGCGCATTCGTTAGCCCAAATGACATCACGAGAAATTCGTAATGTCCGTATCTTGTGCGGAAAGCCGTCTTCGGTACATCTTCTTCCTTGACCTTTAGTTGGTGATATCCCGACCTAAGGTCAATTTTTGAAAACCAACTCGCGCCTTGTAGTTGGTCAAATAAGTCGTCTATCCTCGGGAGCGGGTATCGATTCTTTACCGTGAGTTTGTTTAACTCCCGGTAATCAATACACATACGCATGCTCCCGTCCTTCTTCCTCACAAATAACACCGGTGCGCCCCAAGGAGACACACTCGGCCTTATGAATCCCTTGTCAAGCAAATCTTGGATTTGGGACATCAACTCTTGTAATTCCGACGGTGCAAGTCGGTACGGGGCTTTTGCTACAGGTTTCGCGCCCGGAATCAATTCGATCCCGAACTCTACTTCCCGTTCAGGTGGTATCCCCGGTAAATCTTCCGGAAAAACATCTTCATAGTCTCGTACTACCGGTACATCTCCAATCTTTCGTGATTCTTTCTCGGTCTCATTTGCATAAATTATAAATGCCTTGCATCCTCGCTTCATGAGCTTGTGAGCTTTCAACATCGAACATACTATGGGGTTGCCTCGTTTTTCGCCATAAATGGTGACGTGTTTTCCGCTAGGAGATGTTAGTTTTATCTCTTTGCGAAAACACACGACCTTTGCATGGTATTGAGATAGCCAATCCATTCCCACGACTACTTGAAATTCTCCCATCGACATCGGGATTAGATTTATCAAATATTCTTCATCATCGATGCTCAGTTTACAATTTTCACATACATCACAAACAATAAAGCTTTTGTCATTACCTATCTCTACTTCTAAAGGCACAGGTAATTTTGTTAAAATAAATGAAGGATGTCGAATAAGTCCATATGAAACAAAGGATTTATTCGCACCCGTATCAAATAACACATGTGCAGGAATTGAATTTACAGCAAATATACCTGAGACCACGTCAGGTTCAACTTTTGCTTCTGCGGCGGTTAGTTGGAAAGATCTTGCTTTTGCTTTCGGGGCTTCACCTTTTGATTCTTGCCCATCCTTCTTTCCGACTAATTCCGGGCATTCCGACTTCTTGTGACCCGTTCGATAACAGTTGTAACAAACCGTCACTTTTTCCGGGCATGACATAGCCATATGTCCCGTTTTCTTGCATATGGGACAAGGCTTGTCCTTGTAACGACATTCACCTTTATGATTTTTCCCACAAATTTTGCAACCTGATGTGCTACCTTTAGCACCAGATTTCTTGGCCGATTCACTCGTTCTTGCTTTCTTGGTAGGGCTTGGGTTCACATCTTGTGCCCTTCGTTCACCCCGTTCAATACTCTTCTTCAATTCGATCTCCCTTTCCCGAGCAGCATTGACAATCTCGGTAAGGGTCTCGTACTTTGAAGGGGTTATGAACTCTCTATACTCCGCGCTTAGCATGTTATGATAATAATAGATCTTTTGCTCTTCATTCGTTATCAAATCATCACAGAATTTCATCTTGTCCATAAACATCCCCGTGATCTTGTCTATGGATTCACCTTTGTGTCTGAGTTGCATGAATTCTTCCTTGATTTTATTTATGACCACCTTGGGACTATGGTGTTTAAGAAACGGCGTCTTAAACTCCTCCCAAGTCATGGCCGTAACCGCTTCACTTCCAATCTCCTTCTTTTTGTTATCCCACCAATCTTTCGCTTGACTCCTTAGTTGACCCGTACCGTAAGCTACGTAGTCTTCTTCGTCACAATGAGTTCTCTCGAATACCCCTTCGAGGTCACTTAGCCATCGTTGGCACACTATTGGGTCAACCTCCCCATTATATATTGGTGGTTTACAAGCCATGAATTCCTTGTATGAACAAGGCTTTCGT
This sequence comes from Helianthus tuberosus, assembly GCA_030545235.1. Taxonomy (NCBI): domain Eukaryota; kingdom Viridiplantae; phylum Streptophyta; class Magnoliopsida; order Asterales; family Asteraceae; genus Helianthus; species Helianthus tuberosus. The sequence continues at coordinate 812 of JARYGA010029517.1, read as the reverse complement.
CCTCCACGCCTTTCCTTTGCTACATTTGAATCATCTTCCAGCTTCTTGATTCTATCTTCTACTATCGATAGAACCGTGTTTTGGATTTTATCAATAAAACCCGACAAACTGTTTTCGATCGCCTTTCCAACCTCTTCGGCAATCACCTCCCTCACTTGTTCGGTGACTCTTGGCACCGCATTAGCATTGCCTCCATCAGCCATCTCGATTTCTGAAATGTTTACATAAATTGTTAAACATTTCATTTATAACACATGCTTTACTTGTTTTATTTAATCAAGTTCGTAACTTGATTTAATTATTCTTGTTTTAATTCAATCAAGTTTGTAACTTGATTTAGTAATTCTTGTTTCTATTCAATCAAGTCCGTAACTTGATTTGATAATTCTTGTTTTGATTCAATCAAGTTCGTAACTTGATTTGATAATTCTTGTTTCATGCATTTCCTGTTTTTGAGTGAGTTTACACACTCTTTTCATTTTCATGCATATTTATTTATTTCTCGTTCCATACATGATACATAATTTATTAATACAAAAGTAAGTTCTTACCGGACGACCAATCAAGCTTGAACCGAACACTTATTGACAACCTAGAGCTCTGATTACCAACTTGTAACACCCGTCTATTTAAACTTGATTTAAATTGATTCTTTTCAAATAATGACGAATACCATAGAAAATAAAGACTTGCTTAATTAACATAAAATTTATAAAAGTGATTCATAAGTATCAAAAACTTTAGTCGATACCCGACTATTAACAAGTTTCAAAAGTCATTTAACAATCATTTACAACCCATACATAAAAGTA
>JARYGA010029516.1:0-40366 GCA_030545235.1 Helianthus tuberosus | reverse complement strand
AAAGTCTAGCAGATGTACGTCAAAAGTGCTTTCTTACATGGTGTGGTTGAAGAAGAGGTGTACGTCGAATAACCTCTGGGTTTTGAAGATCCTATTCACCCTGATCAGGTTTGGTTGTTGAACAAAGCTCTTTATGGTTTACATCAGGCACCGAGAGCTTGGAATGCAACCTTATCTAATTATCAGCTGGAGAATAGATTTCGACGAGGTCTTATCGACTGTACTCTTTTCGTCAAAGAACAAGATGGAGATCTTCTGTTGGCATAGGTATACGTTGATGATATAATATTTGGTTCAACTAATGATTCTTTGTGCAGGCAATTCGAGCGTGTCATGCAGGAAAAATTCCAGATGAGCGCAATGGGGGAAATGAATTTCTTCTTGGGCCTACAAGTTCAACAAACCGAGTCTGGGATTTTCATCCATCAGACTAAATATGTTTGTGACATCTTGAGCCGGTTCTAGATGTCTGAAGCAACGCCCATTGGTACCCCACTTCCGCAGAATCACGGGATTACTCCGGATCTGAAGGGTGAAAGCATTTACTCTTCATACTATCACGCTACGATCGGATCTCTCATGTATCTCACAGCCTCGAGGCCCGACATTATGTATCCGACGTGCCTGCTCGCAAGATATCAAGCCAACCCGAAGGCCTCACATCTGTCAGCTGTTAAAAGGATTTTCCGCTATTTGAAGGGTTGCCCGGACACCGGTCTCTGGTACCCTAGGGATGATAGCTCCGACTTGATCGCGTTCGGTGATTCTGATTTTGGTGGCTGCAAAATTGACGGAAAATCAACAACAACTAGATGTCAATTCTTAGGAAGTCGCCTGGTCATATGGCAGTGCAAGAAGCAGACCTGTGTTGCTACATCAACCTGTGAAGCTGAATATATTGCTGCCTCTAGTTGTTGCTCCCAAGTTCTTTGGATCCAATAACAAATGCGCGACTATGGTTTTAAATTCCTATCTACTCCTATTTTTGTTGATAACAATGCTGCCTTACAGATCACTAGAAATCCTGTGCAGCATTCAAAGACCAAACACATCGAAATTAAGAATCACTTCATACGTGATTGCTTTGATAAAAGGCTAATCGATGTTGTTAAGGTCCACACCGATGACCAACGTGCCGACCTCTTTACCAAAGCATTTGACAAATCACGATTTGACTACTTATTAATGGTAAACGGCGTTAAGGTCAAACCAGAGTAAAACCAACATCGGAAAATCGTTTTTGTAAATATTTGTTTGTGTTTTTCTTAATTTCTCGTAGTTTTTGCATTTTAGGGGGAGTAAGCAAAAAATACAAAAACATTGAAAAATTTTAAAAATCCAAAAACATCGAAAAATTTTACAAAATGCAAAAACAATAGAAAATCAAAAATGAGTTTCCTGGCGAGAAAAAGAGAAAGTGATAGTACATCAGTGGTCTGTCGAAACCTCTTTTAAACCTTAAATGAAAAACGATAAGCAGCTTTATATACGATGTATCGGTAGGCTCACAATCAGACTAAAATGTGCAGGATGATACAAACTTAACATACTTCAAGTCAGGTGGGAACCATTCATTGGCATATGGTCTTAGTACTGAAATTTCGTTTGAGAGATTGCTGAGGTTCTGAGATATACGGTCTTTATGCTAGTTATCATCTGGGTATCATGGTTGTTTCTTTTACCGAAAACAACGGTGACGCAAGTCTAGATCTTCCATGATACTATACATACGTGTACCTACTGCATACGACCTCAATAAGTGATCAACAATCACATGTCCAAACAAATAAGTGATAATATATCACATTTATCCGGGAGTCAAGTTCGTCTCTTTGCTGTACTTTGTACTAACCTGTTCACGGACTTGCTCCTGTGCCCTCATGCATATGAAAATCAAGTTCCTCGTCAATAAGTGATTCTATCGCATAGGGCTTGTTTTCAATCAAAATAAGTGAGTATCTCACATTCTTTTATACGGTCAAACAGATGATAAACGGTATACTCACCAGTAAGATGAACTCTCATGCATATCTTGATACGGGAATGTGTCGTGAGTGGATGAACATCGACTTGTAAGTATAATCCTTGCCGTAAATCGTATCTCCTAATTATGATTACATCTGATCAGTTTGAGCTTATGTGGACAGCAATACCGATAATTGTTATAGGATGCTTATCTAAAGATTAACTAACTAAACAACAAGAGCGTTTTGGCATGACCGTACACTGATATGATTCTCTTATCCTCGAAACTCGCAAAAAGAATGTCTGTAAATATTTATTTACTGTATTTCATTTTTTGCATCTCTGTATATATTTACTTACTGCTTTCCATCTTTACATTTCACAAATTTAAAATAATAATAATAATAATAATAATAATACCAAAAAGATTTTAGGTGTATTTTAATATAAACTTTATAAAACCCAAAAAGATTTTCTTCTATCTTATTTCGATCGTACGATGTTGGAACTCGAGTCTTCGTTGCCTGAAACCTGTCTGATCGAATCTCAAAATAACTACATCTTCATAAACGGTCGAAATTTGCAAGTGTTGAAAGTTAAGGACTAAAATTGGACAATTTTTAAACTTTCAAACAATGTCGGTCGGTAGTTGATTGAAAAATGGTCACGTATGTGTCGTTTGTTTATGTTTACTATATTCCAAGCGTTTGTTCTCATTGGGCGTTTAGCTTTCTTGTGTGTGCAGATGCTACAATCAAATCAGCTAAAGGCGAAGAGAACCTGTTAGAAGACGAGCTCTGGAATGAAGACACGACGTGAAGGCACTCAAAAGATAAAGATGATCGAGTTGCCGCTGACCCTTCATCAACACTACAAGGATCTGGAGAATTGACGATCAAAATATTCACAAGCATAACTCAATGGAGAGTTTATTTTAAGGGGGAGTTTATTAACGCACTTCCTAAATAAAATGGGGAGTTTGTTGATACACTTTCTTCTTACGATGCGTGAAGACTTTGAAGATCCTCCGATATAAAAGACATGGAAGACGAACCATCACGAGCAGCGTCCAAGGGGGAGTTTGTTGATACACTTTGTGTGGACGCAGCACGTTCGGTTCGACACTTTTACGAAATGAAGACCAAGTCGGATATCCTCCTATCCTACTTGTGTTCGACAAGTTTGTCTCATATGATTTGTAATGATTAACGAACAATGCATGTTTTATATTTGGGTTTTATGTAAATGTTTATGTGTTTATTGAGTTGCTGCAAATTGTTAACAGTTTGCAGTACACCATCAATTGCAGCCAACGACGAAACTTTAGATGTTTCGTCGTCACCCACATATGACGAAACTTAAAGGGATGGTTCTCCATGTTTCGTCGTATTGTTGTTTGATTAAACTCCCTTGGCCGAAACCCCCTAGTTTCGCCATGCACAAGTGACGAAACCTCTAAAGTTTCGTCGATATTGGAGATTCGCCGGGACCACTTTTGAGTTTCGTCGAGACCTATGAGTGGCTGCCTATATAAACACATCATAGTTTCACACAGAAACTATGAGAGCATACCCTCTGAGAGTTATACTTCAAACATTGTGTGTATCTGTTTTAACCTTGTTCTCATCTAATCAATTGACTGTGATTCATTGGTTACTTTGTGTTTGTTATCATTATCTGTGTTTGGTCTGGCATAGTCACGGGGATTCCGCACTCGTGACCGTGTTTGTGATAAACAAGTGATTCGGTTTCGTTAATCGATCCTCTGAGATTCGGGACCTACAATACACCCACAAGGTTGTACGTGGTTCTCATTATCTCGCAAAATATACATGGAAGCAAAACCCTAGCACCCTATTCCTCCTCTCTTGGAGCGACGGCAGCCCTTCTCATCGCAGCCCTCTTATCTTCTGAACATCATATCTCGCGTCCTTGCATTCGGTTAGTATGATAACTTGTTAGTTATGATTTCTTAATTGATTGTTTGTGTTGTATTCTTTAGAAGCATGTGTGTTATAATATGTATATGAGACAAGAATCAGGACCTAGAGTGTTGTTTATAAACGGCTGGAATGATGATTTACTAATTGGGTTAATGAATGATGATTAAGTATGGCTTGATGATTTCGAGTGGTGTGATGTTCACGAATGTGATTTCGTGATAGGCAGTCACGAAAAGGATTGTGTGTTTAGGTATTGATTTATGGTGGTATGCAAACGAGATTGGTATTGATTTAGAAAACATAAGCCGAGGTTATGAATGATGTTCACGGATTAGTTGAGTAATTATATGAGGTTTTCATCTATTGGAATTGATTAAATTGTAATTAGGGTCTTGATGATTTGTTGATGATGATAACGAATATGTTGTTTGAGTTTGAAACTTGAATCTTGATGAAACTGATAGATGATGATTAGATTTATAAGTGGTTAACGAGTCATAAAAACTATGAAGCCATGATTCAGTGAGGAATTATATTCAATAATATGGTTGATTCTTGAATTGCTTATCAATCTAACTGTTAATTGATAAATTGGTATTGCTTGAAAATGTAATTTCATGATGAAGGATATGGTTATGATTGCAAGAAAGGAAACAGTTACGAATTTGGGGTGGAACCCTATAATCAGGGACGGTTACATGTTGACCATACGCTTCCCTGGTCGACCACACACTCATGTCGCACAACCTTCTGTGCACACTATGTTCTGAGAGTTCATGATATTAATTGTCGCACACTAACCATGGGTCGCACACCATCGCCTTGGTCGCACACTCACATGGAGTCGCACAGTCCCTTAGGGCTTCATGATCAGTTGGGCCCTGTTATGCCATTTGGGCCGCATAGATTTGGGGGCCGCACACTCTCGGCTCGCACACCATAAACATTTAACACACAAGATTAGAGCATGTCGCACACTCGGGGAATGCCACACAATTGGTGTGGGCTTTCCTATGATGGGCCGCACATTATAAAACTGGGCTCATAAGCCCTTATATATAAGATTTGAATCGCACATTTGTAACTGGGTCGCATAGTCTTAGGTGGACCATTAACTTGATTGAATCACACACACACTTCTGAATGACGAATTAACAGTTAAGTGTTTTGTTAAACATGAACTTGTGGTGTGAACTTTGCATATGACCCGAGTACTTGCTATATAATGTTATGGATTGTCGTGTTGCACTATTACCTGTTACGACTTGCATAATGATGAGTGTTTTACTTGTACGCTACTTGTGTAATGCGTACGAAGAATACGTGATTTATGTGTATATGAAACTGACTATCATTGGTAACCACGATAGGGTTTGGTTGACCAACTTGGAATAAGTAACCTTACATAATATACCGAGCAAACCAAGGTGAGTTCATTACTCTTTTTCAAGCATGCGTCCCGGAGAGGAACAACTTGTAAATGTTCCGGGGAGGAAATACTGGTTTTGTTGGGGTTAATTTTATGTTGGATAATACACTCAAACCTATCACCTTAAGTCCCATCTACTACCGAACTGGTTGTCGGGGAGGCAACGGGGTTATTAGTTGATAGCGCTATTAGGTTTGGCACCCTCACACCGTACCGGGGAGGACGGGCGTGAACTAATGACCTTAACCACATGACCAATGTTGATAGGCATTGGGGAAGGGCAAACAAACTGATGCCATCTCACGGTTCTCGAGTTATTATCAACATGCTTTTAAACTAAACACTTGGCAACTAAACGTTTTACAAAACTGTAAACTCGCCAGCAGCTTTATGCTGATACACTTTTATGCATGCTTGTAGGGTCGGTAGATACATGGATATGGAACTTGCTGTCTGGGATTATTGGAGTGGTCAAAGGTCGAGATACATGGAATCATGAGACAAGTCTATTGGTTTTCATACACATGGATTTTGAAATACTTAACCTATGAATTATGCTTCTGCTGAACATATTGGGTTTTAAGTTTATGTTTTGGAACACGTTATTTTAAATGAATGGAAACTTTTATTTGAAATCTTGATATGAGTTCAATGTGATTAGTGGCTAGATCCTGGTACGTCACACGCCTCGCGGGGATTTCCGCATGTGCTATTTGGGGGGTGTGACATGATTGTTCTTCGTGGATAACATTTGCATGTTGGTGAATAACCTTCTTCGACCATTACATCCTTTGTTGGAATCATTATCAGCCGAACAACCATGTGCCGAAAGATGTTGTTCATTGGTGATATTATTCGTTGACATGTACATGATCTTTCGGGAAGAGGCTGCCACATGCAGACTTGCAGACACCAATCAGCAATAAACAGTTTGCACCTTAGCAATTGTTTTACGTTAAACCCATTATAGACGTCGTACTAGGTCAAGAAAGGAGGATATCTTTGTGACGTCCCACATTGGTTGTGAAGGGGAACGAAGGCTTCCTTATAAGGGGCATTATACCTTCACCATTATGACGAGTTTTAAAACCGCGAGGGGCGGACGCTGAGAGCGTGCTGGCAGCCAAAGCGGACAATATCATGGTGCGGTTACGCTGGCTTATTACAGATGGTATCAGAGCCAGAGACCGGACTGGTGTGCCAGCGAGGACGCGGGCCCCGTAAGGTGGGTGGATTGTAACATCCCACATTGGTTGTGAAGGGGAACGAAGGCTTCCTTATAAGGGGCTTGATACCTTCAACATTATGACGCGTTTTAAAATCGTGAGGGGCAGACACTGAGAGCGTGTTGGCTGCCAAAGCGGACAATATCATGGTATAGTTACGCTGGGTTGTTACAATCTTGACCTCGGCCTTCACTTCGTAACTGTGTCGAACCGTAACGAGTCGTATACACAATATGCATCAACAATCCAAAGGCACCGCCGCCTGCAATTTGGCTTAAACGTAATGGACATAAAATACAATTTGCTCATAAAATTAAAATTGGAAGAAAAGATTTGATGCTGACACGCGACAATATATGAAATCCTTTGTTAGATAAGGATGTGTAATTAGTTTTTAATTATATATATAGTGATACAATACACAATGTAATATGATACAATGTGATTACTAATTTAATTTAATGCAATACATAGTGAATATATGATATAATTCTCTTTCCTCTAAATAATTGGATTTAGTTTAATTATATAAATCCAGTTGTTCATGTCTACAGTAATATATTTAATATCGTGCTTTTCTTTTCATCCAATTGTCCTAGTATAGGTTAACAAACACATGTACATGAGTCAGGTTGGTGTTACGTCATTTCTACAAAGCCAATGTAATGTGTTTACACTCTCCATTTTCCATATAGTTTGTAATGGTTTCAACAGACATATTAATTGTTTAACACTTACCTAATCATTATTCGCCATATATTAAAATACGTGTACCACATATAAGACTCACCCACGGTTGTGACAAGTTAAATATGAAATGTATTCCAAAAGTTTATTATAAACTATTGACGATTGTTCATTACTTATGGCGATTAATGGTGGTAGATAAAGCAGTTATAATTAATTTAAGATTTCAAATATAATTAATTTTTCTTGGTGAAGTTTAAGTCTTATATGATTATTTTCAGATTAAATTTTTATTTGTCATAGGTTTATAAATTAATTCTTTTACTTTTAGGAAAATTGGTTTTTAATAAACCAACATTTGCTCCATTGGTAAATAATAATCCTACCTACAGAATTGGTAATTAATAATCCTACGTTTCAATATGTTGGTACTCAATGGACCTCCGTTAGTTTTTTTTAACTGAAGTTAGTTTTTAAGTTTTATTTATTACACAAAAAGTCCCTGTAGTTACAATTTACTAGTTTTAACTATGAGTTAATAGCCAAAATGGTCCCTGAGGTTTGCACCACCACCACTACCACCACCACCACCACCAAAGCACCGCCGCCACCACCACCACCACCACAGCACCGCCACCGCCACCACCACCGCACCGCCACCACCACCACCACCACCACCACACCGCCACCACCACCACCGCACCGCCACCACCGCCACCACCACCACCACCACCACAGCACCGCCACCACCACCACCAACACCACCACCGCACCGCCACCACCACCACCACCACAGCACCGCCACCACCACCACAGCACCACCACCACCACCACCACCACCACCACAACACTGCCACCACCACCACCGCACCGCCACCACCACCACCACAGCACCGCCACCGCCACCACCACCACCACCGCACCGCCACCACCACCACCACCACAGCACCGCCACCACCACCACCACCACCACCGTTTTCGAAACGGTCCGGGTCGAGTCGAAACGGTCCGGGTCGAAACGGTACGGGTCGAAACGGTCCGGGTCGAAACGGTACGGGTCGAAACGGTACGCTTCGAAACGGTTCGCGTCGAAACGGTTCGCGTCGAAACGGTTCGCGTCGAAACGGTTCGCGTCGAAACGTTTGCTTTTTTTGAATTTTTTTTTATTTTTTAGATTTTTTTTTATTTTTTAGAATTTTTTGGATTTTTATGTTTTTTAGAATTTTTATGATTTTTTAGAGTTTTTTTGATTTTTTTGAATTTTTATGATTTTTTATGATTTTTTTGATTTTTTTAGAATTTTTATGATTTTTTTGAATTTTTTTGATTTTTTAGATTTTTTTTTTATTTTTATGATTTTTTTTATAACTACATGGACTGTTTGTGTAATAAATAAAACTTAAAACTAGTAAATTATAACTACAGGGACTGTTTGTGTAATAAATAAAACTTAAAAATTAACTTCAGTTAAAAAAAACTAACGGAGGTCCATTGAGTACCAACATATTGAAACGTAGGATTATTAATTACCAATTCTGTAGGTAGAATTATTATTTACCAATGGGGCAAAGGTTGGTTTATTAAAAACCAATTTTCCTTACTTTTATTTTGAAGTTAAATTTTGTTTCAGTTTTTAATTTTAACTAAAATGTACTTTTTAAAGTTAAATTCAATTTGGACTTTTTAAAATTTAATATTAACAAAAAATGAAAATGCCATTACAAAACTAAACCAAAAGATAAAAATTCATCACAAAAGAGAATAGATACTCAACACTTTTCATTATCAACATAAAAATTCAAAATCTATCATAACATGTTTAAAGGATTAGATAAAAACTATTTTTCATCATTAATCTACAAACATGTATAATTCTATCATTAAAAAAAAGATAGCTAAAACTTTTATCAATATCTTCAAGATTCATTTATGTGATTGTTATTCAACTAAAGCTAAACACACTGGCTTGCACTAGAAAGTGTGGCAGAAACTCCATCTGCTTTTTCAATTGCACCATTACAAAATGCTTGAACTGCTGCTGCAACAAAGAGTCTTCTTATGATACCTTGATAGATATTCCACCCAAGTCTCCAATTTGTTTTCTTCTGAAGTATGCTTGCCATGAACAACAACCCACTTCACGTCAAGATTTGATTTGTTATGGTGTCCACAAGATTTGCCATGGACTTCTTGTGCTCGAAAGTTAACCAAAACCTTAACAACATAGTTAAGTCTCCCACATTCGACCGAGCAGAACCAACTACCAGGTGGCAATTCCTAACGAGCCTATCGATCACCCTAACTACCCGGGCGACGTAGGATGGCTAACAACCACTTTTTTAGTAGTGTAAGTGGTTCTTTGAGTCAAATGAGCCTGATAAGATGAAGACTCGTTGGCCTAAAAAATGAAATACCACAGAATGTTAAGTTGTTAAGCCCTCACATGAAATGCTAGTTTGATTCAAGTTTTCTGCCTTATACTTGAAAGGTTCACTACTAGAAAACCATATACTTTTCTACAAAAGTTTTCCGCAAATTTCCCACAACTCAATCTTTATTTTTATATTTTTCTACAGTTTTCTCACAAAAAAGAAAACAAAAATAAACCCAAAACTTTTCTTGTATAGAACATAAAACATAAAGGACATCCACAGGCACCGCCGCCTGCAATTTGGCTTAAACTTAATGGACATAAAATAAAATTTGCTCATAAAATTAAAATCCGAAGAAAAGATTTGAAGCTGACACGCGACAATATTGGAAATCCTTTGTTAGATAAGGATGTGTAATTAGTTTTTAATTATATATATATATATATATATAGTGATACAATATACAATGTAATATGATACAATGTGATTACTAATTCAATTTGACGCAATACATTGTGTATATATGATATAATTCTCTTTCCTCTAAATAATTGGATTTAGTTTAATTATATAAATCCAGTTGTTCGTGTCTACAATAGTATATTTAATATCGTCCTTTTCTTTTCATATAATTATCCTTGTATAGGTTAATAAACACATTTACATGAGTCAGGTTGGTGTTACGTCACTTCTACAAAGCCAATGTAATTTGTTTACCCTCTCTATTTTCCATATAGTTTGTAATGGTTTCACTAAAGATTTTAATTGTTTAACACTTACCTAATCATTATTCGCCATATATTAAAATACATGTACCGTATATAAGACTCACCCACGGTTGTGACAAGTTAAATCTAAAATGTATTCCGAAAGTTTATTATAAACTATTGACGATTGTTCATTACTTATGGTGATTAATGGTGATAGATAAAGCACTTATAATTAATTTAAGATTTCAAATATAATTAATTTTGCTTCCTGAAGTTTAGGTTTTATATAATTATTTTCAGATTAAATTTTTATTTGTTATAGGTTTATAAATTAATTCTTTTACTTTTATTTAGAAGTTTAATTTTGTTCAGTTTTTAATTTTAACTAAAATGTACTTTTTAAAGTGAAATTCAAATTGGACTATTTAAAATTTAATATTAAGAAAAACTGAAAATGCCATTACAAAACTAAATCAAAAGATAAAAAAATTATCGAAGAAGATAATAGATAATTAGCACTTTTCATTATCAACATAAAAATTCAAAATCTATCATAACATGGTTAAAGGATTAGATAAAAACTATTTTTCATCATTAATCTACAAACATGTATATTTCTATCATTAAAAAAAGATTGCTAAAACTTTTATCAATAATCTTCAAGATTCATTTATGTGATTGTTATTCAACTAAAGCTAAAAATACTGGCTTGCACCAGAAAGTGTGGCAGAAACTTCATCTGCTTTTTGAATTGCACCATTACATAATGCTTGAACTGCTGCTGCAACCAAGAGTCTTCTTCTTATGATACCTTGACAGATACTCCACCCAAGTCTCCAGTTTGTTTTCTTCTGAAGCATGCTTCCATGAACAACAACCCACTTCACATCAAGATTTGTTTTGGTGTCCACAAGATTTGCCATGGACCTCTTGTGCTCCAAAGTTAACCAAAACCTTCAGAACATAGTTAGGTCTCCCACATTCGACCGAGCAAAACCAACTGCCAGGTGGCAATGCCTAAAGAGACTTCCGAACCATCGACCACCTGGAAGCTTCCGATGACAGTCCGGTTTATGAGTTTGACGGACCAAATTCACAGACAGGTGCATTTATGAGTTTGACTCGCTCATTTTCTGTCATCAAAGGTGGGATTTGTGCCTGGGATTTGTGGTCTTTTGTGGCTGTCCAAAGATGTTACCAGCAGCAGAATATTGTTCATAAGGGAGCCACTCGACTCGTTTATCAACATCTTTATCCATCTATTTGCAGCCAAACATATAAACAGGCAACCATTTAGCTTCATGTTTCAATTCCAAACACAGTTAAGTTCTAAATTTAAATATATTGGAAATTAAAGCTTGTTAAAATGAATACAGAATTTAATGAATTAAAAGCTACCTGAGACATTCCGAAATCCTCTGAACAGCCAACAATAGTTGTTCAACACCCTGCATGATGATACCGATTCTACATCATGAAAAAAAAACGAAAGACTGAAATAAAACCAACCAGAACCAGTTTCTGATCAAACTAAAAACGATATTGATGAAAAGAATTTAAAATCAAATACCACTTACAGATGATTTTGCCATATCGAGAGGCCAGATTTCATCAATCGGAGGAGATAAAGCAGTAACCATTGATTATAATCTGACTGCTGCGGCCGCAGTCGATCGGTGGAAAATTAAATATCTGACAAACGAATAACAAGTAATGGGGCTTTATAATCAGTTTAACCTAGAAATATTTACAATTCTTTTTCATTTTAGCCCCTCCCTTTACTCCTATTTGTCTATTTCTATTAATCTAATTGTTCATATCTTAAAGTAGTAATATTATGTCTTAATTTTTTCACCTAATTGTCTTTATGTTGGTGAATAAACAATTAATATATGAAGAAGAAGGCGGCACGTTAGCGCAGTAAAAGAAACCTGCAAAGTAAGAAAAAAACAAAGAGTAGTTTGGAATGGAAGTTTCCGCAATGAGTTCATTTTTTTAGAATTGGAAAGCCATGTGGGAAAATATATAAGTTATTGTAGATACACAAATTGTGCTCCGAATATTAAACAACGATGTCATTTTGTATTAGATCTAAAGAGGGAGTGATGTTCCAATATTTATTGCGAATTATAACTCAATACATGTTGCTACCGGTAAATGCATATAGAAACATTTCACTTTGGTATGTTTATATGTAACACTTTGGTATGTTTATATGTAACGGGTAGTGTTTGAAGATTACATTGAGATTTCGGAGTTGTGAAACAAATGAAGGGGTGTTCGAACATGTTGAAGAAGAATTGAATAAAGCAAATCTCATGTTTAATGAGGTTTTCTTAATTCATATGCATTTTTGTATCTATATATGGTACAATATTTACATTAAGAGGTGAACCTTTTATATACATTGGACAAAGTTTAAGGGTCGTTTTATTTAAATTTTTAGAATTTATTATCCTAGTATCTGAGTTTTAGATACGAAAATACAAACCCTATGATCATAGCACAATGATTTTGTTATTTATGTGTATTTTTTCCTTTCACTAGAAAAAATCGTTTTAAACTAGTTTGTAGTTCCCGATACAGATCGTCGGACTACCATGATTTCTTGTTTCGGATCTCGTAGCGAGTGCGGAATCCAAGCTAGACACAAACCGAGTGAGAGAAACTATAACACGATAAAGGTTCAACGTTAAACGGGTTCGCGTATTCGATCGAGTAGAGTTCGTTACAATATTTGATACAATCAACGCTCACAAAGCGCTCTCTCTACACTATCTCTCTATGGCTCATGCAAGCTCTCTAAAACAAATGGCCTAACATGGTATTTTGTTGATGCATATTTTGTGTCTGTAACTTGTTCATTATTGACGATGTATTTTACGGTCTTTTAATTATCGAGTTTGTATGTCCTTTAGTCGACCAAGTTGGATATCTTCCTATCTTACTTAGGTCCGACAGTTTGTCTCGTTTGTTTGTATTGTTTAAGATTGGTGCATGTTGCATATGTTGGGTATTTTATGTCTTGTGTGTTTATTCAGTCTGCTGCAAACAGTTTGACAGTTTGCAGCATATCTGTTTTTGTAGCCCTCGACGAAAGACTATCTTTCGTCGGGCTCTTGTATGACGAAAAACCTATGTGTTGGTAACTCTATGTTTCGTCGTGATCAATGACGAAAGACCTTGTCTTTCGTCGATCATGGTTTTTCGTCAAAGCCCATTATGTCTTTGGTCGACATTGGGCTGGGTTGCCTATATAAACACCACTTGGTTTCTGTGTGAAACCATGAGAGCATACGCTACTGTGAGTTTACCTTCAAACATTGTGTGTATGTGTTTGATGCTTGTTCTCATCCGTTTTAATCATTAGACTGTGTTTATATACGTTGCGTATTGGTCAATACGCAGCGTATAGGGTTAACCCTATACGCTGCGTATTGGCCAATACGCAGCGTAGGTAGACCATAGATCCCAGAGCCTGATAACCAATCATTGCACAGAAAACAAGGTCCGCATACGCTGCGTATTGAGCAATACGTAGCCTATAACCAGGGACCATTTTTGTAAATTTATGAAACTTCAGGGACCATATTTGTCAATTTATGAAACTTCAGGGACCATATTTGTCAGTTTTCAAAACCTTAGGGACCTTTTTGTAAATTTTCGAAAAACCAGGGACCATTTGTGTAAATTTACGAAATCTCAGGGACCATTTTTGTAAATATATCAAAAAAGGGGAAAAAGGGGGTCTTCATTTAAGAACCGTCCCTTGCAAGACTCGAACTCATGACCTCTCGTATAGAACCGCAACGCCTTAACCAGTTTATCCTCTGTCCAGAGCTGTTAGAATATGAAACTTAATTCCTTATATACACTAGTTAGGTAATACGCTGCGTATTGCTCAATACGCAGCGTATGTTAGTGGTTGGTACACTACCAGACAGTCAAACCTAGTACCATGGTCAAATCAGTCTGACATAGGGTGCGTAGTGATCAATACACATCGTATATATGTAAACCTATACGCTGCGTAGTGGTCCATACGCAGCGTATGTCAGACTGATTTGACATCGATACGATGTTGTCCAGGCACGTGAATAAAGTAATACGGGGAGTAAAGAGCAATACGCTGCCTATTGAAGTGTCACATGAAAGTCTATTTATCCATCTGTTCACAATTCGAATTCTCAATCATCCTCTGCTTTCTTTCTTTTTCATCTTCCTCTTTCAGTAAACAATTTACACCCTTGATCCAACATTATTTGTTCTGTTTTTTCTTCAATCTTGTTAAAATGTCATCATTTTGGAACGATAATTATTTCGGTAATCGCTATTCTAACGACATATGGGGAGCAAATGCTGCCAACGAGGAGGAGGAGGTTGTGTCTGGAGTCCCTGTTGATCAAAAAACACAGTTGCCAGACTTGAACAAGACTCCCACTCCACCTGTTGATGAACCAAATTACCCGGCGCATCAAGTGTATCCAGATTACGGATACGGGTATGAATCTCCATACGTGCAACAAAGTGGATACGGTGCTGAGAATGCACCTGTTGATGAACCATATTACCCGATCCAGCAATCGTATCCGGGTTACGGGGTATACGGGGATGAAGGTGGATACGGAAGTTACAGTGGATACGGTGGTGAAGGTGGATACGGGGGTGATGGTGGTTACAGTGGATACGGGGGTGAAAGTGGACACAGTGGATACGATAGATATGGGGGTGAAGGTGGTTACAGTGGATACATGGGTGAAGGTGGACACAGTGGATACGATAGATATGGGGTGAAGGTGGTTACAGTGGATACGTGGGTGAAGGTGGATACAGTGGATACGATACATCACTTTATGAACCATCTACCCCGGGCAATCCGTTTCAAATAAAGGAGGTATCACATTATTATTATTATTGTTATTATTGTTATTATTATTATTGTTATTATTCTTATTGTTATTATTCTTATTGTTATTATTGTTATTGTTATTATTATTATTATTATTATTATTATTGTTTATTATTGTTATTATTGTTATTATTGTTATTATTATTATTATTATTGTTTATTATTGTTATTATCATTATTGTTATTATTGTTATTATTGTTATTATTATTATTGTTATTATTGTTATTATTATTATTGTTTATTATTGTTATTATTGTTATTGTTATTATTATTATTATTGTTATTATTATTGTCCCTGAGGTTTCGAAAATTGACACAAATGGTCCCTGAGGTTTCGAAAATTGACACAAATGGTCCCTGAGGTTTCGAAAATTGACACAAATGGTCCCCGAGGTTTCAAAAATTGTCACAAATGGTCCCTGAAGCGAATAGCAAGATGCGTCATTGATATAGTTGAAACTCAGTACGATGAAATACAAAAAAGTTTCACTGAGAGCATTGAAAAAACGATGAACCACCACAGACACCGACTGTTGGACAACCTACGTGGAAAGGTTTCCCATGAAGCACTTGATTTGCTGGCAAAAGAGCTACTGAGGAAGATGGAGGTGTTGCGTAAACTTAACGCATCATGTGGTTTCCATATGTGGCTTAGCAATGGATTGCCGTGTGCTTGTAGGCTGAAAAACTACAAATGTACAGGTAAAAAATATTAAAACTACAAACCTTTTGTTATTTTGTATGATTTAACTGTTTCTCACACCGTATTAACTTAACTGTTCAGGGCGTATTATACAACTCGACGACATAGATGTATTCTGGCGTAAGCTTGACTTGCTCCCGTGTAAACTGGTAGACGAGGAGGTCGATGTTGTAGCAGAATAATGTGCGGCAACATTTAGAGGCGCAGTCCCCCGTTCAGCAAAAGAGTTTGCTTTCAAAGATAAAATCGGTCTTCAACCCGAAATCGTCAACCAAGAAACCACCGATCGTCCAGCAAAATACTCGCGGTCGGCCTACATTAAAGAAAGTACAAGAAAGGCTAGATGAAGCTGCGAGGTTAGACGAAGCTGCGAGACACAGCTCCTATGGCGAGGACAGCAACGTATATACCGCTTCCCCCAAACATAGGTACGATTTACCCCGACACAGCTCATACGTACCGTCAGAGGGCTCTCGTGGAACTGGTTCGGTTAGAAAGTCTGAAAAACCTAAACCGCAACGAAACAGTTCAACGAGTTATAAAAAGAAGGAGACGCGGGATGATAACGGTTTTCCATTAATGAAGGGGGACGAGCACTTGTTAAGCATTGAGAGGTTTAAGGATCAAATTCCCTCAGAGTTTCACTCTTACATATCTCGTATACAAGATGTGACCCCAGACGGTCATTGTGGGTACAGGTCTGTGGCTGTCGGATTAGGTTTTCTGGAACACGCATGGCCCAATATTCGAAGAGATTTACTACTGGAGATTGGCCATAATGAGGCGCGTTGGAAGCATGTATTCGAAACATATAACAAAGGAGACTTTGAACGAATACGTAAGAGCATCGAATGGCATTCATTGAAAGCGTGCGGTCCAAGTCACTGGATGGAAATGCCCCAAGTAGGGCTTCTCGTAGCGCAAAGGTATAATATTGTCGTCCACCTGCTAAGCATCGAATGGAGCACTACCATCTTCCCATTAAGGGATGCCCCACTAGATCCACGACCTCAAGCGATAACGCTCGTACATGTTGACTGGGGACACTTCATACATGCTAAGTTGGAAGGAGACTACCCCATGCCTTTAGTGAACCCGTTGTGGTCGACACATCGATCAATAGCTGCGGAACGGTGGGAAGAAATGTATAGACCGCGGTTACAGCACTACTACGAGTTAATCAATCCTAACGCAGACAAAGACAGAGAACCGAGTATAAATGAAATCGAAGATTAACCGGAAACTTGTGTTTTTGTAAATTGTAGAATTTTTTTAATTTATAAAGTTTGTATCATTTTCAATTTTAATAATTCAAATAATATCATTTTTAATTAATTTTTAATTTATAATTCAAATTTTTATAAACATAATTTTTGTATTATTTTTAGCTTCTCTAAATACAAACCAAGGAAAAAAAAATGGACCTATAAGCTGCGTAGGGATCCCTACGCATCGTATGATTACCAAATGACAATAAAGCCCCTGTTTTTGGCTTCCTTTAGCCTCAGAATAAGGGTAAAAAGGTAAAATGACCAAAACCAAGGCAGCGTATTGATCAATACGCATCGTATGACAATGGCGGACAATTTTCCCCCCAAAGTAAAGTTTGAAAATATAAATATGTTAAATTACCATTTTGCCCTTCTGTTAGGGCTATACGGGGCTGAATATAAGGGCAAAAAGGTCATTTTCGGACCTTTATATACGCTCCGTATGGAGCTCTACGATACGTATATAAAGGTCATCACAATGACCTTTATACCCTTCTATCCATGCTTCGTATAGGCTATACAGAAGGGTATATAGGTCATTCTCCTGACCTTTATGTAGGCGGCGTAGAGAGCAATACGGAGCATAGATAAAGGTCGACAATGACCTTTTTGCCCTTATATTCAGCCCATGTATAGCACTAACAGAAGGGCGAAATGGTAATTTCACAAGAAAAAGACCTTTGCATACGCTTCGTATGGACCTCTACGATGCGTATAGGTTCTGATTTAAATCAGGAAAACCCCTACGCATCTCTGTTCTTCCCCAAATTACACACACAAAACCTCTACGAACCCCTACGAAGGCGACTACGTATTTCCGACCGTATACACGCGAATTCGAAGTATAAACGAGGTATATACTCAACCTATTTAACTAATTTTGATTTTTTTTAGTATTTTATCCGTAAATTAGGGCTGTATCATAGGTAAATTAGGGTTTACAGTGAATTAGGGGTGTTTGTTTGATTTGTTTGATTAGGGTTTACAGTGAATTAGAGGGTGACTGCTTCAGTTAGGGTTTACAGTGAATTAGAGGGTGACTGCTTCAATTAGAGGGTGACTGCTTCATTGGTGTAAGCCTGGGCAACATTGACCAAAGCATATGTGAATCACCCTCATACAAGTTCAAAACTAAAATTGTATATGTTATTATTATGTATTCAACGGTCAGAATGATAATATTTCACTAAATACTTTTTACAGTATGCAAATAATGACTTAATCCAATGTCTACTTATTCAAAACTAAGATATAAATTTTTATAATGACAGTATACGAGGTTTCATGGTTGCATTAAGCTGACAAAAACAATTCAAATGTAATTTAAGACACTTAAATATCATTATATTTATTATTATTATTATTGCTATTACTGTTATTATTATTATTATTATTATTATTATTATTATTATTATTATTATAATATTACATAATTTAGTGTGGCATATGATTGGTAAAGTGTCAAAATTGCACTCACTGGCCTTCTTTAATAATAGGAACTCTAGTTTTTTTTGACCTTCAAACTAAGGCCACAATATATATGCTACTTTAACACAAATATTAAAAAAAAAAAAACAAATTATCTTTCTGATACATTAATTTCTCTTGTTTTATTTTTACTAGTACAATATATCTGAGAGAGATTGCCAACTTAACATGTATACAATCAATAAATAAAGGAAGTAATAAATAATCACTGAAAAATGTTTATTGACAGTAACACAAAGGAAACAAAATGTCTATACCCCACAAAAAATACATCAAAGATTCAAAGAATCATGCTTTCAGCAAGGGACCAGATAAATGACGTCTGTGAAAGATTAAGAACTTGTCTATCTGCACACTGAGGGTTTACATACGCCGCGTATTGACCAATACGCAACGTATAGCGTTTAAACGCCTTTTGTAAACAGAAAATACATATTTTTAAACAGAAAATATATATTTTTTTAAACTTAAACTTGAATTGTTTTTTTTTTTAAAACAGAAAAATGGAGGAAATGGATTTAGAAGGAGATATTCCGGAGCAGCCGCAGCGGAAACGGCGGGCGTGTCCACCGCCGGATCCTCTCGAGAATCACCCGTATTTGGAGTTTCCTCCGGAGTCCGACGCTGCTCTCCGTTGCGAGAAGCTTCGGAAGATGCATATTGGTGAACATTTTGCAGTTTCTTGGAAAACCCTCCGGAAGCTCGAGGTTGAAGATTAGGCGCGGGGGTTTGTTCCCGCTGATTCACCGTGGGATCGTCTGTTTGAGCTATCGTTTACGCCGACCTACAGGGAGATACTGGTCGAGTTTATGTCGTCGTTCGAGTTTCATCCTCGTCGGCCAAATGAGGTTGTGGACCCCGCGCAGCCCCCTCCCCCGCCCGAGGTTTCTTTTCGCATGGCTGGCCAGGCGCGCGAAATGTCACTTGCACAGTTTGCGGTGCATAGCGGTTTGTATACGGAGGCTGAGATCGCTACGGATCTTTATACGAAGGTACGTTTAACACAAATTTTGTATTGTTAATATTATTATTTTTAATATATAACATTTAAGATTTAACATTAATTTAACGTTTAATAAACATTCGTGTAAACAGGGGCTCGTGATGGTTGATAAACCCACGCTATTAGGGTTTTGGGATCTGATCGCGGACATCGCTCATTGGGACCACCACCAATCCAAGGGGAGGAGTACGCTGGGACCGCTCTTCAGGTACGTTAGTTATTAAACAACTTTTTTTTAAACAGATTTTTTTAAAACAAAATTTCTTTTTTTAATTATTTAGGTACCCTTATTTAGTTGATTTTTGTCAATTTTTGAAACATCAGGGACCATTTTTGTAAAAAAATTGAAACTTCAGGGACCGTTTAAACGACGGGGCTGCGTTTGCAGCCGTAAAGCGGCGTTTGAACGACGTTTAAACCGGCAGCCGTTTGGGGCTGCGTTTGCAGCCGTAAAGCGGCGTTTAAACGGCTGCAAACGCCGCAGCAGACGGCAACGAAAACGCAGCTGTTTGCGGCCGCGTTTGCAGCCGTTTAAACGCCCGTTTACGGCTGCAAACGCCGCCGCAGACGGCAGCGACGCAGCCGTTTGCGGCTGCGTTTGCAGCCGTTTAAACGCCCGTTAGGGACCTACGCGACTTACGGTTCGACTTCGACTAAATAATAAAAAAAATATAATTTAACGACGACGATCTTAGTTTTGACGCTCGTAAGGCGCGTACGGTCCTAACGAGCGTCGAAACTAAGTTCTTCGTTTTATATTTTAACGACGAACTTATTACGACGCTCGTTAGGGACCATTTGTGTCAATTTTTGAAACATCAGGGACCATTTTTGTAAAAAATTGAAACTTCAGGGACCAAAGTGTAAATATATCAAAAAAGGGACCATTTGTGTTAATTTTTGAAACTCCAAGGACCATTTAAACCCAATTTCTTTTTAAACAGAATTTTTTTTTAAACATATTTTTTTTAATTATTTAGTCGAAGTCGAACCGTAACCGGCGTTTGAACGACGTTTAAACCGGCAGCCGTTTGGGGCTGCGTTTGCAGCCGTAAACCGGCTGCAAACACAGCCCCAAAGGGCAGCGATTTCGCAGCCGTTTGCGGCTGTGTTTGCAGCCCTTTAAACGCCCGTCTACGGCTGCAAATGCCGCCGCAGACGGCAGCGAAAACGCAGCCGTTTACGGCTGCGTTTGCAGCCGTTTAAACGCGCGTTTACGACTACAAACGCAGCCGCAAACGGCAGCGAAATCGCAGCCGTTTGCGGCTACGTTTGCAGCCGTTTAAACGCCCATTAGGAGCCTACGCGACTTACGGTTCGACTTCGACTAAATAATAAAAAAAAAATATAATTTAACGACGACGATCTTAGTTTCGACGCTCGTAAGGCGCGTACGGTCCTAACGAGCGTCGAAACTAAGTTCGTCGTTAAAATATATATTTTTTTATTATTTAGTCGAAGTCGAACCGTAAGGCGCGTAGGTCCCTAACGAGCGTCGAAACTAAGTTCGTCGTTTTATATTTTAACGACGAACTTAGTTTCGACGCTCGTTAGGGACCTACGCGCCTTACGGTTTGACTTCGACTAAATAATAAAAAAATATATATTTTAACGACGAACTTAGTTTCGTCGCTCGTTAGGACCGTCGTTAAATTAAATTTCTGTCAATTTTTGAAACATCAGGGACCATTTTTGTAAAAAATTGAAACTTCAGGGACCAAAGTGTAAATATATCAAAAAGGGACCATTTGTGTTAATTTTTGAAACTCCAAGGACCATTTAAACCCAATTTCTTTTTAAACAGAATTTTTTTTTAAACATATTTTTTTTAATTATTTAGTCGAAGTCGAACCGTAACCGGCGTTTGAACGACGTTTAAACCGGCAGCCGTTTGGGGCTGCGTTTGCAGCCGTAAACCGGCGTTTAAACGGCTGCAAACACAGCTCCAAAGGGCAGCGATTTCGCAGCCGTTTGGGGCTGCGTTTGCAGCCGTTTAAACGCCCGTTTACGACTGCAAACGCAGCCGCAAACGGCAGCGAAATCGCAGCCGTTTGCGGCGCCGTTTGCGGCGCCGTTTGCGGCGCCGTTTGCGGCTGCGTTTGCAGCCGTTTAAACGCCCGTTTACGGCTGATTATTATTTACTGAATGGTTTCTATTTATGCAGGTATTTGCACAAGATGATTTCCACTTCGATCACTGCTCGAAACAAAAGCCGGGAGTGGTGTACGAGTGGTGACTTGTTCTTTTTATATTGCCTCTTATACAAGAGGCTCTTATACAAGAGGCCGTGCGCTCTCGCCCACGGGTTGGCGCAGTATTTCGCCTCCGCGCATCATCGACAGGAGCGCGGAATGCTATTCGGCGGCGCCTACCTGACCAAGATAGCCCATTCGTTGGGCTATCATCCGGAGAACGACCGCGGCCGTGTAGGCCCGGCGACACAGCCAAAGCGGATGGGGATGAACACAGTAAACAGGATGCATATTACCAAAGACTTTCCATGTGGGAAGCGGTTAAAGAAACTGGACGGCACGCAATACGAGCTTACACAACTGCCAGAAGAGTTCCCTCTGTTTTATCCCCCGCACGATCCGGAGCCGCCGGAGCCGCATGAGCCGGCCGCCGTTCTTCCGCAGCCACCACAGCCGCGTGGACCACCCGGGGCGCCCCAGTTCCCACGCCATGTTTGGCCCGGTCCTGACCCGTCACATCAGCGGCTGCTTCGAAACGTTGAAAGAAACAACTATTTGTTAGAGTGGGTGGCTGCGGCGCTGCAGCAGCAGCGACAGCATGACGGGTTACCTCCACTACCCTTCATTGCGGATGCGGACTGGGATCAGCATCAGCAGCATCAGCAGCATCAGCAGCATCAGCAGTAGTATTTTATCATTTTGTTATGTATGGACAAATTTGTTATGTATTTTGCTATGTATATATCAAACTTTGGTGTAAATAGTTTCACATATTTTGAAATGTTATATTTTGAAATTCAGGCAGGTTATATAAAATTCTGGCAGGTTATTTAAAGTGTTTTGTTGTATAGATAAACTTCTGGAAGTCGTACCGTAAGGCGCGTAGGTCCCTAACGAGCGTCGAAACTAAGTTCGTCGTTAAAATATAAAACGACGAACTTAGTTTCGACGCTCGTTAGGGACCTACGCGCCTTACGGTTCGACTTCGACTAAATAATAAAAAAAATATATATTTTAACGACGAACTTAGTTTCGACTCTCGTAAGGCGCGTACGGTCCTAACGTGCATCGAAACTAAGTTCGTCGTTAAAATATATATTTTTTTATTATTTAGTCGAAGTCGAACCGTAAGGCGCGTAGGTCCCTAACGAGCGTCGAAACTAAGTTCGTCGTTTTATATTTTAACGACGAACTTAGTTTCGACGCTCGTTAGGGACCTACGCGCCTTACGGTTCGACTTCGACTAAATAATAAAAAAAATATATATTTTAACGACGATCTTAGTTTTGACCCTCGTAAGGCGCGTAGGTCCGTTACGTGCGTCGAAACTAAGTTCGTCGTTAAAATATATATTTTTTTTATTATTTAGTCGAAGTCGAACCGTATGGCGCGTAGGTCCCTAACGAGCGTCGAAACTAAGTTCGTCGTTAAAATATAAAACGACGAACTTAGTTTCGACGCTCGTTAGGGACCTACGCGCCTTACGGTTCGACTTCGACTAAATAATAAAAAAATATATATTTTAACGACGAACTTAGTTTCGACGCTCGTAAGGCGCGTACGGTCCTAACGAGCGTCGAAACTAAGTTCGTCGTTAAAATATATATTTTTTTGATTATTTAGTCGAAGTCGAACCGTAAGGCGCGTAGGGCCCTAACGAGCGTCGAAACTAAGTTCGTCGTTAAAATATATATTTTTTTTATTATTTAGTCGAAGTCGAACCGTAAGGCGCGTAGGTCCCTAACGAGCGTCGAAACTAAGTTCGTCGTTAAAATATAAAACGACGAACTTAGTTTCGACGCTCGTTAGGGACCTACGCGCCTTACGGTTCGACTTCGACTAAATAATCAAAAAAATATATATTTTAACGACGAACTTAGTTTCGACGCTCGTTAGGACCGTACGCGCCTTACGAGCGTTGAAACTAAGTTCGTCGTTAAAATATATATTTTTTTATTATTTAGTCGAAGTCGAACCGTAAGGCGCGTAGGTCCCTAACGAGCGTCGAAACTAAGTTCGTCGTTTTATATTTTAACGACGAACTTAGTTTCGACGCTCGTTAGGGACCTACGCGCCTTACGGTTCGACTTCGACTAAATAATAAAAAAAATATATATTTTAACGACGAACTTAGTTTCGACGCACGTAAGGCGTGTACGGTCCTAACGAGCGTCGAAAATATATATAGGTCCCTGATGTTTCATAGATTGGCACAAATGGTCCCTGTCAGGGACTATTTTTGTAAAAACTGAAATTGAGGGACTAATTTTGTACACCAGTTAACAAATACGCTGCGTATTGGTCAATACGCAGCGTATAAGGAAGGTTATATACGCTGCGTATTGGTCAATACGCAGCGTATATAAAACTGGTAAACTTTTGATACTTCAAACCCACCCAAATGACCCCATTTTTCCAGATGTTTTATATACGCTGCGTATTGACCAATACGCAGCGTATTGGTTAGCTAGGGTATATAAGGTATTAAGTTTCATACTCTAACAGCTCTGGACAGAGGATAAACTGGTTAAGGCATTGCGGTTCTAAACGAGAGGTCATGAGTTCGAGTCTTGCAAGGGCCGGTTCTTTAAAGAAGACCCCCTTTTTACCCATTTTTGATATGTTTACATTTTTGTCCCTGAAGTTTCAGTTTTTACAAAAATAGTCCCTGATAGGGACCATTTGTGTCAATATATGAAACACCAGGGACCATTTGTGTCAATATATGAAAAACCAGGGACCAAAGTGTAAATATATCAAAAATAAGGGACCATTTGTGTCAATTTTTGAAACTCCAGGGACCATTAGTGTAAAATTCAATACGCTGCGTATTGGTCAATACGCAGCATAGACACACATTGTTTTCTGTGCAATGATTGGTTATCAGGCACTGGGATATATGGGCTATCTACGCTGCGTATTGGTCAATACGCAGCGTATTGGTTTAACCCTATACGTTGCGTATTGACCAATACACAGCGTAGATAAACCCTAATTTTGCTAGGGTTTGGTGTGCCAATAGGCACACTCTTTCTGTCATCAAAGGTGGGATTTGTGCCTGGGATTTGTGGTCTTTTGTGGCTGTCCAAAGATGTTACCAGCAGCAGAATATTGTTCATAAGGGAGCCACTCGACTCGTTTATCAACATCTTTATCCATCTATTTGCAGCCAAACATATAAACAGGCAACCATGTTAGCTTCATGTTTCAATTCCAAACACAGTTAAGTTCTAAATTTAAATATATTGGAAATTAAAGCTTGTTAAAATGAATACAGAATTTAATGAATTAAAAGCTACCTGAGACATTCCGAAATCCTCTGAACAGCCAACAATAGTTGTTCAACACCCTACATGATGATACCGATTCTACATCATGAAAAAAAAACGAAAGACTGAAATAAAACCAGAACCAGTTTCTGATCAAACTAAAAACGATATTGATGAAAAGAATTTAAAATCAAATACCACTTACAGATGATTTTGCCATATCGAGAGGCCAGATTTCATCAATCGGAGGAGATAAAGCAGTAACCATTGATTATAATCTGACTGCTGCGGCCGCAGTCGATCGGTGGAAAATTAAATATCTGACAAACGAATAACAAGTAATGGGGCTTTATAATCAGTTTAACCTAGAAATATTTACAATTCTTTTTCATTTTTGCCCCTCCCTTTACTCCTATTTGTCTATTTCTATTAATCTAATTGTTCATATCTTAAAGTAGTAATATTATGTCTTAATTTTTTCACCTAATTGTCTTTATGTAGGTGAATAAACAATTAATATGCGAAGAAGAAGGCGGCACGTTAGCGCAGTAAAATAAACGTGCAAAGTAAGAAAAAAACAAAGAGTAGTTTGGAATGGAAGTTTCCGCAATGAGTTCATTTTTTTTAGAATTGGAAAGCCATGTGGGAAAATATATAAGTTATTGTAGATACACAAATTGTGCTCCGAATATTAAACAACGATGTCATTTTGTATTAGATCTAAAGAGGGAGTGATGTTCCAATATTTATTGCGAATTATAACTCAATACATGTTGCTACCGGTAAATGCATATAGAAACATTTCACTTTGGTATGTTTATATGTAACACTTTGGTATGTTTATATGTAACGGGTAGTGTTTGAAGATTACATTGAGATTTCGGAGTTGTGAAACAAATGAAGGGGTGTTCGAACATGTTGAAGAAGAATTGAATAAAGCAAATCTCAGTGTTTAATGAGGTTTTCTTAATTCATATGCATTTTTGTATCTATATATGGTACAATATTTACATTAAGAGGTGAACCTTTTATATACATTGGACAAAGTTTAAGGGTCGTTTTATTTAAATTTTTAGAATTTGTCATCCTAGTATCTGAGTTTTAGATACGAAAATACAAACCCTATGATCATAGCACAATGATTTTGTTATTTATGTGTATTTTTTCCTTTCACTAGAAAAAATCGTTTTAAACTAGTTTGTAGTTCCCGATACAGATCGTCGGACTACCATGATTTCTTGTTTCGGATGTCGTAGCGAGTTCGGAATCCAAGCTAGACACAAACCAAGTGAGAGAAACTATAACACGATAAAGGTTCAACGTTAAACGGGTTCGCGTATTCGATCGAGTAGAGTTCGTTACAATATTTGATACAATCAACGCTCACAAAGCGCTCTTTCTCTACACTATCTCTCTATGGCTCACGCAAGCTCTCTAAAACAAATGGCCTAACATGGTATTTTGTTGATGCATATTTTGTGTCTGTAACTTGTTCATTATTGACGATGTATTTTACGGTCTTTTAATTATCGATTTTGTATGTCCTTTAGTCGACCAAGTTGGATATCTTCCTATCTTACTTAGGTCCGACAGTTTGTCTCGTTTGTTTGTATTGTTTAAGATTGGTGCATGTTGCATATGTTGGATATTTTATGTCTTGTGTGTTTATTCAGTCTGCTGCAAACAGTTCGACAGTTTGCAGCATATCTGTTTTTGCAGCCCTCGACGAAAGACTATCTTTCGTCGGGCTCTTGTATGACGAAAAACCTATGTGTTGGTAACTCTATGTTTCGTCGTGATCAATGACGAAAGACCTTGTCTTTCGTCGATCATGGTTTTTCGTCAAAGCCCATTATGTCTTTGGTCGACATTGGGCTGGGTTGCCTATATAAACACCACTTAGTTTCTGTGTGAAACCATGAGAGCATACGCTACTGTGAGTTTACCTTCAAACATTGTGTGTATGTGTTTGATGCTTGTTCTCATCCGTTTTAATCATTAGACTGTGAATCGTTGGTTACTTCGTGTTCTCGCTCTTTCTGTGTTTGATTTGCATCGTCACGGGGATTCCGCACTCGTGACCGTGTTTGTTATAAAAGGGATTTGGTTTCGTGATCGATCCTCTGAAAACGGACCTACAAGTGGTATCTGAGCATTGGCTCTTATCCTTGTTTAAAACCAAACATAGTTATGATTTTATCAAGTGTTTAAAGTGTTTATGTGATTTTGCAGATTTGTGTTCTTGAAAAACTCATAATTTTCTGAAAAGGTTTTTGAAAATCTGTCAAATCTTGTTTGTTTGCTAAAAAGTTTTGTCAAAAACCTTGTTAGATTGCATGTTTACATGGTAAAAACGGGTTTTTATTGAAAGTTTTAAGCAAATTTGTGATTCGAAAATTTCTCCGGTGAAAAACTTGGCAGGAAAGTTCATATCTTCATCTGCTGTTAAAGCACCGGATCGATGACGAACATCAAACATTGCACTTGATTCAAGACATGAAGAACAAAATATGAACAAGATAGAAATATGTAGAAGATGAATCTCTTTATTGATGAATCAGTCATCACAGATTACACAAACCAAAGGAGTATACATCATCTACAAGCTGGTTTAGATCACAAAGATCTAAACCTAGCTTTCTCTCACTAACACATAGTCTCCCTCTTTCTCTCTAGAATTCACACAGTGATGGAGAATGGATGGGATCTTGTGAGAGGTGCACCAAGCACTCCAGGGTTGCACAAAGCTTTCTCTAGTTTTGCCCTAATCTACACAATACACACATATATATAGGCTAGGGACTAAACCCGGACAAAACACATTGTCCGGGATACAAAACAATACAATAATCCGAAACACTAGAAAGTCGTCCGGAATGCCTTCAGCAATTGATAATCTTCATTATCATTTACTTTAACTTGGACTTCTGCTTTGGTTGACACAGAACTGATAAGCGACAGTTACCCGGCAGGAACTGCACTTACAGTCTCCCCCTTAACTGTTGCATCAATTCTGTGTGGCATCGATAATCTTCAATCACCGGATACTGCACTTTCAGACTCTCCCTTGACTGATGATATCATGCATGCTTTCAACTTTAGCTGAGACTTGATCTTTTAAGTAGAGCACAGCGATCTTCAACCCTTCTAATTAAAGACTTGCTGACGATCACTTAAGGCAGCTTTGAGAAACCCGAAGAATCCAACATCAAACACTGTAGATCCTCCCCCTCAAACTACTCCCGAATCAAGTTAACGCGAACTTACCTACAACCACATGTAGGAATATCGCTTGATACATTAATCTTCAAACCTAACCGGTAGCAGAAAGAAACATTGGATTTCCAATGCCCAACCTTGAACACTTCAAACTTCACAAAGACATGAAGCTCAGTTTGATAAGTTAATAACAAACTGAACTTTGTAAAAGTACATCCACCATCTTGATCAGAGTCTTCAACCGAGTGTCTGAAATCATTTCATCTCGAATCTTCAAGATCCAATCTCGTATCTTCACAAAATCCACCAATTACCCGTTGACTTTCGTCTCTGATCTCCCCCTCAATGTAAGAACCCCTATTTCGAGAATCCGATCAGTCACCAACTTGGAAGAGGTTCCAAGAAGACTAATCTTCTCTACTCTAACCGGCATACGATAAAGGCATGACCTTCAACTAGTTGCCAAACGAACAATTTGCTTCATCATGTTAACACTTGATTAAACCTCGAACAAACTTGACAAAACTCAATCATACACTAGCTCTAACTTGCTTCATGTTATAAACACTTCGCCACTGGTAAGATTAACACTAAGTTAATCTCAAAGATAGTAAACATGAACTTGTTTCGATGTAGCACCACGAGCTTTTGGTTTACAAAGAAAATAGGAACTTCAAAAAAAAATTTTACTCCCCCTTTTTCTTTGTAAACAATACAAAAATCCAAGAAAGTCTTATTCTCTTCACCTCCTCACTTGATCCGGACAACATAAGTACCATAAGACTTTTCGATAATCCGAAACCGACTTCAAGTTTCCAAACTACGCATAATTCTGACTCTTAGTTAGTTTTCCGGTACCCCAGGTAACCCGGAATAACTAGAAAAACTCGGAACATGCACAACTTGAAACTTCCGAACAACACAAACTTTTAAATTTAGCTAAAAATCCGGTACCCCAGGTAACCCGGAATTCTAGAAATTCGGAATTGTAAAACCCGAAAGCTCTTGAAACCTCGGATCAAATCATTGAGCAGTACTTAGAATACAAAGGAATTCGAAACAAGCAAGGAAATAAAGGAAGCTCTGAAGAAACCCAGAACAAAAAACTCGGAACCAAATTTTAATAACACAGCTTAAAACTCGGAACAACTTGGAACAAATCCACCAGTTTCAATCCGACTTTAAAGCTCGCACTCCAAAAGTGGTTAAAACTCGGAACTACAACTCGGACAGAAAAAAAACTCGGACTTTAAAAGTTGTGAACATCAGACTATTGTTGTTAAAACTCGGAGCTATAACACACTAAACTTGGAAACAACACCAACAAATTTAATCAGAAACTCGGATTGAATCTAACAAACTAAAACTCGGACGCAAACCTTTAAACAAAACTCAGAAGTGAAACTTTTAAATAAAAGTCAGAAGTAAAACTTTTGAACAAACAAGAAACTCGGAACAATGACTTTCAACAAAAATCGGAAGTTTCAGTCAGAAACTCAGATGGACAATTTCAACAAGAAACTCGGAACAAGTGCTTAACTGTTTGTAGATTTAAAGATTCGAAGCATCTTTACTATGTCCAAAAAAATTCGGAACGACAAAACTCAGACATAAACTTTAACAAAACCCGGAACTGAAGAGTTTTGAACAAAACTCGGAACTGAAAGGATTTGAACAAAATTCGGATTTGAACAAAACCGGTTTAAACAAAACTCGGAACTAAAAGGAGGATTTTAACAAAACTCGGATTTGAACAAAAACTCGGAATCACCTGTTGAACTGTGTTTGTTGTTTGTTAAGACAAACTTTGACAAAAACTAGAATACGTTTTTAAAACTCGGAATAAAATGAAGTTTTAAAACTCAGACTCACAAAGTTTTAAAACTCAGACTCACAAGGTTTTAAAAACTCAGACTCACAAAGTTTTAAAACTCAGACTACAATGAAGTTTTAAAACTCAGACTCACAAAGTTTTAAAACTAAGACTCACAAAGTTTCAAAACTCGGACTCAAGAAATGTACAAAGAAACTCGGATGAAGGACTAGGCTTAGAAACAAGTCTCCGGACTATCTTCCAAGTGTGACTTCACACTGGTTCACCAAAAACCCCGAAAACACAAACACAGAGTTTTAAACTCAGACAAACCTTTTTTGGATCAAAACCCTAGATCTCCAAAAACCTAGGAGTTCTCTCCAACACAGCTCGAATTTCTTCATATCTGGACCAAAATCTTCACGTCTTCAAGATGTTTGGCGGAAACAAACATCAAATCAAGAGAAATGGTGATTCAGAAGGCTGTTAGACCATTCTGAATCGGTAACCATGCTCTGATACCACTGTTAAAGCACCGGATCGATGACGAACATCAAACATTGCACTTGATTCAAGACATGAAGAACAAAATATGAACAAGATAGAAATATGTAGAAGATGAATCTCTTTATTGATGAATCAGTCATCACAGATTACACAAACCAAAGGAGTATACATCATCTACAAGCTGGTTTAGATCACAAAGATCTAAACCTAGCTTTCTCTCACTAACACATAGTCTCCCTCTCTCTCTAGAATTCACACAGTGATGGAGAATGGATGGGATCTTGTGAGAGGTGCACCAAGCACTCCAGGGTTGCACAAAGCTTTCTCTAGTTTTGCCCTAATCTACACAATACACACATATATATAGGCTAGGGACTAAACCCGGACAAAACACATTGTCCGGGATACAAAACAATACAATAATCCGAAACACTAGAAAGTCGTCCGGAATGCCTTCAGTAATTGATAATCTTCATTATCATTTACTTTAACTTGGACTTCTGCTTTGGTTGACACAGAACTGATAAGCGACAGTTACCCGGCAGGAACTGCACTTACATCTGCGTTCTTCATATCTTCAAGTGACCTTCAAAGTGTTCTTGGATTTTACAATTAAAATAAAATTGATAAATTGATTAAAATATTGAACACCATGCTGGGTTGGTAAGGTGGGTATGTTGTTAGGTGAACATGGGTGTTTTGACTGAAAAGATAAGATTTACAAAATCTCACCAACTCTCTCTGACCATCATCGACGAAAAACCCAAGCGACGAAATACCTAGTGTTTCGTCAAAAGCAACTTCGACGAATTACCTAGTGTTTCGTCAAAGGTACTGTTGACGAAAAACCCTGTTTTTCGTGGGAAGAGTTTGTGACGAAAAACCATATTTCGTCAAGTTGGTTTTTCGCCAGAAACTTAGTTTTTCGTGGGGATACTTGTCAATTTTTCAATAGAGGCTTTGCAAAAGTATCTTAACAGTTTGTTTTAAAGCGTGTGACTAGGTATTCTTATTCATACTTCAATCTTGAGTACGAGTCCATGGGATTGGAGCACGGGCCCAAGCCAAGTTCAAGATCAGACCTCCGCAGCCACTTGGTTAAGGAATGTTATGCCACAACAATCTATTAGTGCAAGTCAATGGGCATGCGTGACGAACCAGAATCAAAGCATTCAAAATCTGTTATTAAGTGAGAGTGAAACGGGTAGCAATAATCGCCCGCCAAAGCTGAATCATATGAACGATTATCCGTCTTGGAAGGGTCGTTTTCACACTTATGTTCTAGGGAAAAACACCGAGTTATGGACGTGTTTCACTACGCCATACAACACAGCTCTTGAAGAAGCAGGATCAAATGCAACGACCTTGGCAAATATGTAAGAAAACGACAAAAAGGCATATGATCTGGAAAAGAAGGCGTTTGCTATTCTTACACAAGCACTCCACAAAGACATTTATCATCAATTTGTTTATTGTACTAGCACAAAAGCTTTATGGGATGCCTTGGTAGCAAGAGGAGAAAGGAATGCAGCTACTAGAAAGACACGCCACGATCTGTTGAAGAAGGAATTCAAACCATTTCAATTCATGGAGAACGAAACCTTAAATGATATGACAACTCATTTTTATCATTTGATTAGTGAACTGTATTCTTATACTGTTATTGCAACTCAACAGGAAATGGGTGCATGGTTTGCTAATGCTCTATCCCCAAAGTTGAGTTCATT
Source organism: Helianthus tuberosus (assembly GCA_030545235.1). Classification (NCBI taxonomy): domain Eukaryota; kingdom Viridiplantae; phylum Streptophyta; class Magnoliopsida; order Asterales; family Asteraceae; genus Helianthus; species Helianthus tuberosus. The sequence goes on along the minus strand of JARYGA010029516.1, from coordinate 7,932 downwards.
CATTGAATTGTTAAAGCATACAGGTGTTTTAGATACTGTCAGTATCTGTGAGTTTGTTCAGAAGCTGGAACACAAGAATGAGGAAGAAATCCGGAAGGCTAAATGAATTGCAGTTCCTCAAAATACAAGATCTTGCAGCTAGTTCCAGTTCCAGTCAGCAACCAAAGCTACAAACAACGTTTATGTCCAATACAAGCTCCTTTCCTTTTCCCCAGTCAGCTCCACCTCAGGTTTTCGATCCAAGTGCCTATCTCCCACCAGCGCATGTTATTGCTCAAGCTCACGCTCTTTCAAAACCTCAACTCGATCCGAGTGCCTGGCTACCTACACCCTAACCTCCACCTCAAGTTTCCACTACTCAACCTCAATTTGATCAAGTGCTTATCTTCCTCCCTCACCACAAAAAGTCCAACCACAACAACAACAAGCATGTTACAGTAACAACCCTCCACCCCAAAACCCCAACAAAGTCAGAGTTGATACTTCAAACCTTTCAAAAGTCAGTATCGAAGTGGTGAAGGAGCATATGGAACTTATCAATACAATGGTCAGTGCCTACTGCGGATTGGTCGCAGGTCAAATTGGAAACATTAATTTGACCAATGAAGATTATCAACAGATAGACCGTGATGAAATGGAGTTGATGGATATTAAGTGGGCGTTCGCAAGTGCTGTTAGAAGGGTTAAAGATTATATGAGTCGAACAGGAAAAACTACCTTGGAAAGCAAGAAGAATACGAAGTACGGTTTCAATAAGGATGCAGTTACATGTTTCAATTGCGGCGAAAAGGGTCACTTCAAACATGAGTGCACTCGACCGAGCAAACAAGGCAATCAAAATCCCTTTCGAAATCATACAAGTACTTCCAACACAAATCAAGAGAACCGTGAAAGAAGGATGGTAGCTGTGAACAACACAACCAAGCAAAACCAGTCTGGACCTTCAAACACCAACCGAGCATTAGTCGTTCAAGCTGATGAAGGGTGTAACTGGTCAGTACAGTTTGGAGATGATGTTCAAGAAGGAGGCGGAACTGCATGTTATGCAAAAATCATCAATCACATCAAGCATATTCACAAAGAAGAGTTCTCTGAAAGTGATGATAGTTCGGGTTATAGCGGCAGTTCGGATGAAGAAAGCTCGAATGCGGGAGGTTATCATTCAGAATCGGATGTGAAAGAAGAGATGAATTCTGATGTTGAAGACTTATTAAATGAAGCTGAAGAGTTAAAGTGTTAGAAATCTATTCTGATCAAGAAGGTTGCTGTCGCAACAAAAGAAATGGAGAAGTTCTTCTCTGAAGATGGATCTTTTTCTTATCAAACTGCCTTTATGGCAAATGTCTCAGCCTCGGCAAGTCAGGTAAAATCCGACACTCCTACTCCTAGTGTATGTAATTTGTGTGCAGATTTGAAGCTTAAATAAGAAAAGATTCATAGTCACAATCAGAGTTTGGTTATTGAACTGTCTAAATGAAAAGAGGCAAACATGGCTTTAGCTCGAAATGAAAAGGATTTTAAATCAGTAATCGAAACTCTAAAGAAAAATGTTTCCGAATTGACAAAAACTGTTTTCAACAAACAAATTGGTATTAATAACTACATTAATATCATTGAGGAAACGAAGAAAGAGCTAGCCATTGCAAAATGCGAGCATGATGCAATCAAGCTCAAATTGGAGAGTTATTCCAACTCCCGATATGTGCTTGATCACACTATAGACGTTCAACAGCTGAAAGGAAACAAGAAAGGTGTTGGGTATAAGTCGTGTCCGCCCCCTTTGAGACACAACTATACCAGAATGCCCGATGAAGAGGATATGCCTCATTTTGAACCAAGTGTGCCTCTTGATTATGAGGAAGTTACTACAGGATTAGTGTTCAAACCGAACAGTTCCTCGGGCAACTCATCTGATGGAACAGAAACTTCAACATCTACGAATCAAAGTGCTCCAACTGTTGAGGACTATGATTCGTCTGATGATGAATCAGATGTGAGTGATCAGGATACATCACTTGATAAGATGAAAGGAGTAGAAATTCCAATTGAGAATCACATTCTATGTGATCCTCCTGCTCCTGCTGTGCAATCTGTTGCCAAACAAGTGATAGATCCAGTCAAGGAAGAGACGAAATCTTTGTCTGCCGTTAAGAGTAATAATGTGTTGTATACTTTGATCGGTGATGCTAAAATATATTCAGACAAATATTTTCCAATTAAAAACATCAATCCATCTTTGATTGATAAAATTTTTGAAAATAATACCAGTAAATTTTTGGGAAAGAAAATTCCGGGAGTTATTGTAACTCAATGTGATCCTATTCCAAAATCTGAAATTAGAAAACAATTTGGAAATCAAAGATTACCGACAAAGTAACAACCTATTGCTTCTAGGGGTAAACTGCAAGAACAACGAGCTCAAAAGGCTAAAGTTTCTCAATCAAAGTTTGAAACAAAAGGAGCTCGCTACAAGAAGAAAAGCGTTGATGTCAAATTTGTAGCATCAAAGGGTACTGATAAAATTGAGACTTTTGAAAATAAATCAAATACCGATTTTGTCCAACAAGTCAAAATTTTAAAACGTAACAGTCAAAACAACTACACCCAACACACAAACGGGTGTGATGAAGGAATAAGTACCGCTGGTACTACAGGTTCGACATCTGTTCGTCAATCGGAATCTCCTAAGTTTGTTGAAAGGAGAACTTGTTTTAAATGTGGGGAGTTTGGACATATCATCAAAAATTGTACAAATACTCCCAAAGAAAAATTTGTTGAGAAAGCCCCTCCTGAAAAAGGTCACCAACAACGTCGTTTTGTTTCACCAAAACATGATAAGCGAACAGTTAAAGAACAAGAAACAAAACAACGACGTCAAAATGTCAAGACAATAGAAAAGGCTTTAAAATCGGAAGTCAAATCTGTTAAAAAGGAAGCAAGTTCATCACAACTGTTAAAACCATAAGTTTCAAAATCTTTTTATAAAACTCAATCTGGTAAACAAAATCAGACTTGGAAACCTAAAACGGGTGAAAGTTCAGGGGGGGTGCTATATTTCAAAATCATCAAGAAATTGAGATCACATTTCGTGATGCTCAGGGACGACCCAAGACCACTAAGGCTTGGGTCCCCATCCTCAACTAATCATTGAATGAAATGTGCAGGATATTCCAGGAGGAACTGTTAATAGTCATTGGATTGTTGACAGTGGAGCATCTAGGCACATGACGGGCGACTTACGGCTTCTTTATGATGTGAAAAACATTAAAGGAGGTTATGTTGCATTTGCTGGAGACAAAGGCGGATATATCACTGGAGAAGGAATGATCTCCAATGGTGTTTTGTGTTTTGATAAGAACAATTATGTTCATCAAATTGATCACAATCTTCTGAGTGTTTCGCAGATTTGCGATAAGAAATTCACCATGCATTTTGATGATGCCGGTTGTTATGTGCTGAAGCCTGGTTTCAAAATTCCTAATGAATGGATTCTCTTATCAGCTCCAAGGGTTAATGATCTTTATATTCTTGATATGAGCCAAGCGATTACAACATCTGCACAAGTGACATGTTTTGTCTAGAAAGCCACAGAAAAGGAGTCTATATCTTGGCACAGACGAATGGGGCACATTCACTTGAGGAAAATGAACCATTTGGTGAAAAACAATCTTGTGAATGGTGTGCCTGTGAAGAATTTTCATCTACAAGATGTCTGTGTTTCGTGCCAGAAGGGAAAGCAAACGAAGAAGTCTCACCCGATTAAGAAAGTCAACACTGTTAGCATGCCTCTCCAACGTCTTCATATGGACCTCTTTGGACCTATGAAACACAAGACAACTTTTGGGGATGCTTATTGTCTGGTGGTTACTGATGACTACTCTAGATTTTCTTGGGTATCTTTTATGGCGCACAAGAGTGAAACTCCTGAAATCCTCAAGAATCTTCTTTCTTTGCTAGAAAATTTGTACTCGTTGAAAGTGAAGAGGATCCGAAGCGACAATGGCACTGAGTTCAAAAACCGTATAATGGATGAGTTCTGTACTTCAAAGGGAATTCTTCATGAATACAGTTCTCGCTACACTCCACAACAAAATGGTGTCGCTGAGAGGAAGAATCGAACGATAATAGAAACTGCAAGAACGATGTTGGTAGAGTCGGAGCTTCCCGTTCAGTTATGGGGGGAGGCTGTGTTTACTGCTTGCTACACGTTAAATAGAGTTCTCACAGTTAAAAGGCATGACAAGACGTGTTTCGAACTCTTACACAAAAGGAAACCGGACATTTTTCTCACCTAGAACCTTTTGGCGCTCCATGCACTATGATTGAGCCACACGGAAAGTTTGGTCCCAAAGCTATCAAGGGCTTCTTCCTTGGATATGCTACTTCGAATTTTCGTGTATGGAATTTGGCAACCAAAAAGATTGAGTTATGGAATGAAGTAAAGGTTCAAAGGTATACTAATTCTGTCAGAGCTCCGGGTGATCCTTGGATGTTCGATTATGATGGGCTATTCGACTCCTTTAATCTGCCAACCTTTGACGAGGCATCTGCAGCTGCTCAAACGATACTTGAAAGTGACAATGCGGCTGACTCGCCATTGGTGAGACTAATTATTGTTAACCCCCAAGCATCTAATTCGATTAACAATACGGTTCAAAATGAGGAATTTGAAGATGTTACTGATTACAATGCGTCGTCAAAAGATGATGAGTACGACGATGCTACTGAAGGCACTTCGGCTCCAGTTGCTCCTGTTCAAGGTGCTTCTGAAGCAACTACTCATGTGCAGAATGTAGACACTACTGAAGGAAATGCATCCACCTCTACGACGATGCCTAGCGTGGAGTTGGTTGTTGATCATAATCTTAACAATTTGGGTATTAATACTCGTGTTCCTGATGTTCCTGAAACGAGAATTCATGATACTCATCCGCAGCAGAATATTATTGGAGATGTCCAAAGTGGTGTGCAGACGCGTAATCAGTTGAGAAACAACCAGAATGCTGGGTTTGTATTCCGCCATCAGAGAATCTGGTCTTCAAAATGATTGGTCGTTCGCCTGTTACGTTTCACAAGAAGAACCAAAGTCTTGGAAAGAAGCTCTAAAGGATAATTCTTGGGTGGAAGCCATGCAAGATGAACTGCAACAATTTCAAAAGTTGGGTGTGTGGAAACTTGTTAAAAGGCCTGAAAGTTACAAGAAAATTGGCACACGTTGGGTTTTCAAATGCAAAAAAGGACGATCGTGGAGTAATCATTCGAAACAAGGCGAGATTAGTTGTTAAAGGATTTTGACAGATCGAAGGCATTGACTACAATGAAGTTTATGAACCGGTTGCACGTCTAGAAGCTATTCGGATCATTCTAGCTTATGCTTCATTTAAAGGATTCAAGGTCTACCAGATGGATGTGAAAAGTGCTTTCTTACACGGTGTGGTTCAAGAAGAGGTGCACGTCGAACAACCTCCGGGTTTTGAAGATCCTATTCATCCTGATCGGATTTGGTTGCTCAACAAAGCTCTTTACGGTTTACATCAAGCACCGAGAGCTTAGTATGCAACCTTATCTAACTATCTGCTGGAGAATGGTTTTCGGTGAGGTCTTATTGATTGCACTCTATTTTCGGTGAGATCTTCTGTTGGTGCAGGTATACGTTGATGATATCATATTTGGTTCAACTAATGATTCTTTGTGCAGGCAATTCGAGCGTGTGATGCAAGAAAAATTCAAGATGAGCGCAATGGGGGAAATGAATTTCTTCTTGGGCCTACAAGTTCGACAAACTGAGTCTGGGATATTCATCCATCAGACTAAATATGTTGGTGACATCTTGAGCCGGTTCCAGATGTCTGACGCAACGCCCATTGGTACCCCACTTTCGCACAATCACGGGATTACTCCAGATCTGAAGGGTGAAAGCATTAACTCTTCATACTATCGTGCTATGATCGGATCTCTAATGTATCTCACAGCCTCGAGGCCCGACATCATGTATCCGACATGCCTGCTCGCAAGATATCAAGCCAACCCGAAGGACTCACATCTGGCAGCTGTTAAAAGGATTTTCCGCTATTTGAAGGGTTGTCCGGACACCGGTCTCTGGTACCCTAGGGATGATAGCTTCGACTTGATCGCATTCAGTGATTCTGATTTTGGTGGCTGCCAAATCGACGGCAAATCAACAACAGTTGGATGTCAATTCTTAGGAAATCAACTGGTCACATGGCAGTGCAAGAAGCAGACTTGTGTTGCTACATCAACTTGTGAAGCTGAATACATTGCTGCCTCTAGTTATTGCTCCTAAGTTTTGTGGATCCAACAACAAATGCATGACTACGGTTTTGAATTCCTATCTACTCCTATTTTTGTTGATAACAATGCTGCCTTACAGATCACTAGAAATCCTGTGCACCATTCCAAGACCAAACACATCGAAATTAAATATCAGTTCATAAGTGATTGTTTTGACAAAAGACTCATCGATGTTGTTAAAGTTCACACCGATCACCAACGTGCCGACCTGTTCACTAAAGCTTTTGATAAATCACATTTTGATTATCTTCTTTTAGTCAATGGCATTAAGGTGATACCCGAGTAAAACTTCTTTGGCTAATCGTTTTTGTAAATATTTTCTTTAAAAACTCTAAAAATACAAAAAGATTTTCCTTTTTTTGTAACCTGTTAGCATTTTAGGGGGAGAAAATTCAAGAAAATACAAAAACATTTGAAAAAGGAAAAAATCCAAAAATATGTCTTTACTTTCTGTCTTTACGTTTGAAAAATTCAAAAATTCAAAAAAATTAGAAAACCAGAAATGAGTTTCTTGGATAAAGGAAAATGATGATTCACTGGTGTGGTCGGTCAACATGTTCAAAAAATGTAAACAAAAAATTGAGAAATGATAAGTATCTCTACAAATGATGTATCGGTAGGCTCACAATCAGATTAAAATGTGCAGGATGATACAAACCTAACAGACTTCAAGTCAGGTGGGAACCATTCATTGGCATATGGTCTTGGTACCGAAATTTCGTTTGATTGATTGCCGAGGTTCTGAGATATTCGGTCTTTATGCTGTTTTATCATCTGGGTATCATGGTTGTATCTTTTTCCGAAAAATAACGGAGACGAAGTCTAGATCTTCCATGATACTATACATACGTGTACATATTGCATTTGACCTCAATAAGTGATCAACAATCACATGTCCAAACAAAATAAGTGATAATATATCACATCTATCCGGGAGTCAAGTTCCTGTCTTTGCTGTACGTTGTACTGACCTGTTCACGGACTTGCTCCTGTGCCCTCATGCATATGAAAATCAAGTTCCTCATCAATTAGTGATTCTATCACATATGGCTTGTTTTCAATAAAAAAAAAATTAAGTGAGTTTCTCACATCTTTTATACGGTCAAACAGATGATAAACGGTATACTCACCGGTAAGATGAACTCTTGTGCATACCTTGATACGGGAATGTGTCGTGAGTGGATGAACACCGACTTGTAAGTATAACCCTTACCGTAATTCGTATCTCCTAATTATGATTACATCTGATCAGTTTGAGCTTATGTGGACAACAATACCGATAATCGTGGTAGTATACTTGTCCAAAGCATTAAACCGAAACAAAAACCATGTTGACAAAGACCGTAAGCTGATATGATTCTTTTTCCTTGAAACTGGCAAAAAGTTTGGCATTGTACAGTTGTTTACTGCTTTTTATTGCTTGTCGTTAGTTTACCGCACTTTAAATTCTAGTCTAGTGTAATTTTTAAAGTTCGTTTTTGATTAGCCGAAGTTGAAACTTGGAGTTTTCTGCCGAAAGCCTGAAACCGTCTTCATAAAATCTCCTTTGCATTTGGTAAACTTGATCACAAAAGAAAATTCTGTTCAAATAAGTAAAATCTGTTCAAAAGTGTGCAATTT
>JARYGA010029515.1:0-33123 GCA_030545235.1 Helianthus tuberosus | reverse complement strand
ATCATTGACGTGCCCCAGATCCATTAGTTCACGCCCGTCCTCTGCGGCACGGTGTGAGGTTTGTCAGACCTAAATAGCGCTATCTAACTAATGACCCGCTCGCCATTGGCCCGACGATTAAGTCGATATAAAAATGAGGGACTTCGTGATAGAGTTTTGGTCTAGTACGAGTTATCTGTCCGTGAGGACGAGGAATTACATTCCTGAACCTTTGCTGTCCTACCCAAGGAGGACGAGGAACCCATGTTCCTTAACCCCAATTCCCGACCCCTGGGAATCCCATGCTTTGTAGAGGGTGTGAACTCACCTTGGTTTGCTCGGTAGAAACACAGAAAAGTCAAACAAGCAATGTTGTGGCTACTCACGTCCTATCATAGTTGTATCATACAAGTCAGGTTCGTAACCAAGTAGCACACGGATGTTTCTAGCATAATGCATTCAAGTATCGTTCATGGCATACACGTTTGATCATGGCAGTTCAACAATATCCACATTCAATCATCAACACATAAAATCTGTGCATCAGGCCCAAGAGTCCGGCCCAATCACTTAAGTCCGAAATGAGGTGCAAGCCCAAACAGCGTGTATCTGTGTATAGTCTCGAGTCGCAACTAGGCGTTTGCGACTCGCAACCTGAGTCGCAATCATGGTCTCGGTTCATGCTGTTTTGGTCTCGAGTCGCAACCGGACTCGTAACTGTGGTTTCGAGTCGTAAGGTTTGTGTGCTGATCACTTGTGGTTTCGAGTCGCAACCAGGTGTTTGCGACTCGCAATCTGTGTCGCAACCGGGGGTCTCGACTCGTCATGCAGTGGTTTCGAGTCGCAACCGAAGGTTTCGACTGGACATAGGCTGATTCGGTACAGTGTACTATCCAATAACATTCTGATTTCATGCAACATGATGTACTATCCACTTAAACATGTTTATTTGTCTAACAACTTACCAAATTGGATCAAACATAGCAGATTTCAAATATTCAAGCATGTTCATATCACATTCAAGTTGTTCTTCATATGTTCATCATGTTCATCATAATATCCAATAGTTCATCATGTTCATAACTTGAAACAACAATCAAAACGTTCAACAACCAATCCGATTTCCACATATAAGCAGCCATTTAACAAGCATTTGATTTGTAACCTAGGGGTATGCAATCCGATTTCATGAGCATTAACAACTAATGGTTTAGACCACATTTAAACACAAGATGTCATTAACCCATCATACAATATGTCCGAAATCAAGTCATGTTTTCTTAGTAATCATTACTTTATCTAGCATTAAAATACCAACATCATAGATGAACAACAACAATCCTAGTATCGATTATTCAAGTGGTGTATGTTCATCATGCATAAGGCAACATATTATCAAGTTAACTTCATTATTCATTATCATCCGCCAAACATCACACATTATCATCATCATCCGAAATATATAACAAGAATCACTAACCCACAAGTATCATAAACACTAACCAACAAGCATCATAAACACTAACCGGTTGATGAGTTTCAAAGGTGAGAACTTAAGCTTGAATCCGAGAGCTCTTGTGTTGCCGGTCGAATCCGAGAAAGAGGAGAAGAAATGTGATGGTTTAGGGTTTTAGTGAGGGAGAGTGAAGAGTGTGTGTATTAGAGGAGTATGAGTGTTGTTTGCCCAAACATGCCAAGTGTGACTATCATGAGGATTATATACTTGTTTCACTTGTGCACCCTAATGGGTCTTTGAATGGGCTAAGGGGTGTGTGGCCCAACCGGCCCACATGTTGCATCGTTCACTCGAGACCACATGGTCTCGAGTCGGGTTCTCGGTTCTCGGTTCATATACATACTCGCATACATACACACAAGCATACATATAGCATAACACATAATCATATAAGTTCACATATATCATTCATTAAATCATCAAACCAGTTAGTCACTTAACGTTCAAGCATACAACGAAAGGTTCTAAATTTCGAGTTGTCACATGAGTTCCCTATACTTTAACTTTATTTTAGAGCCTTGAAATAGGGTTAACGAGGCTTAAAAGTGCAAAAAAATCAAGTTTTACAAGTGTAGGGACCATTTTTGAAATTTCTGACTAGATTCAATGAACCTAGTCCATTTTGAAGTGTTGGTGGTTTTAACCCATGGTTTTGCAAAACCATGGGCTGGTATTCAATGAACCTAGTCCATTATTAGGGGCTCCCATGGTTTTAGAGAACCATGGGCACACATGTAAGGTCCAGATCAAAGCTCAGTTTTCGATGAACGATCTTAACGGTTCTTGAATTCCTATAAATACCCACCCTCACTTCCTCCCAAAGCACACTTGAATCTGATTTTGGCTCTCTAAGTTGAAGTTTATGCTTCATACCTGAGAGTAAATCGGACCAAGAGCTTGCGGGGACCTTCTGTGCCGTTTGATTTCCGTGATCTCTAGCATTGTTTGGTTGTTACACAAGGACTTCTAGCCAATCTCAAGTGAGTACATAGGCCCCTCTTTTACTGTTTTCCAAACTGTTTTGGGGTGAAACACATGTGCCTACTTGTTACTTTCATGCTTTCCTGTTTTCACATCATAAACTTGCTATGTTCATTAGTACACTTATAGTACATGATTTACATCACATTGATTTACATGACTTTTCTGCTATGTATGTTGACTAAGCATGCTAGCACATTGATTTACATGACTTTTCTGCTTTGTATGTTAACTTAGCATACTTAGTACATTGTTTTACATTACAATTTGTTGCATATGCTCATCCAGCATATGAACACATTATATTACATTTTGAACCGTTTGTAACTATTTGACCATGTGAACCGTTGTAACCACTTGACTATGTGAACCGTTGTAACCATTAGACCATGTGAACCGTTATAACCATTTGATTATGTGAACCGTTTGTAACTGTTGAACTGTGTAAACCGTATTTGACCATACATAAACATTTCTACAATTGTTAAACATTACATTTTGGTGGTTGTTTGGGTAAGTGATTTAAGTAACGAGGCGACGTGTAATTCGATAAAAACATGGTGGATACGCCGCTGTTACTTCCTATATATAAGTGCTTTTATGGTATTACATATCGTAGCGTTATTTAAACCATTTCAGTTCAGACATATTACATCTACAATACAATCTTCACATAAACATCGTTTTACAAATAACTTAACTTATACAAACTCATTTTACATGGTTATTCACTTAACCATACATTATTCTTTTAAACATATATATATCATTTGGTTTATTTATCACTTTTCAAATGACTTATGAAAGGAACCACTCAACAAGATTCATGGCTACTTTTATTAAACAGTTTCTTTAAACGCCAGTCATGAATCCTATTTTCACAAAACCTATGTATCTCACAGGCATTTTTATGCTGACGTACCTATTTTCACATGTGTTTTCAGGAGCTGTTGCATAGGATGATCGAGACACATTTAGGCGGACCTATGCCTTAGTGACATAAAACGAAGCAAGAACTAGTTAATTTATGTTATGTACTCTTTGTTTCTTGTTTTAAGACAATGTAACTCTCTTGTTTGATAAATAAAACGTAACTTTAATTTCCATGGTTGTGAAACAATTAATTCTGTTACAACACTCCCCGACGTTTCCGCCACATTTCGTTGTTTTATGTGGTCGGGGTGTGACAATTAAGGATCGTCGTGGCCCTAGTAGCTCATTTTGATTTAGAGTTGCATCAGATGGACGTTAAAACCACTTTCCTTAATGGAGACTTAGACGAAGATGTTTACATGAAACAACCGGAAGGCTTTAAACCTGAAGGTCAAGAGCATCTAGTCTGTAAGTTGAAGAAATCCATTTACGGGTTAAAACAAGCATCACGTCAATGGTACCTCAAGTTTGATGAAGTCATGAAGAAACAAGGTTTTATGAAGAATCAAGTGGATCAATGCACCTACCTCAAGATGAGTGGGAGCAACTTTACTATACTTGTCCTTTATGTAAATGATATTCTATTGGCAAGTAATAGTTTAGACATGTTGCATGAGTCGAAGCGGTTACTCTCGCATAACTTCGACATGAAGGATCTTGGAGATGCGTCTTACGTCATTGGCATCGAAATTCACCGAGATAGACACAAAGGGATCTTAGGATTGTCTCAAAAGGCTTACATAGATCGTGTCCTTACACGTTACAACATGCAACAGTGCAAACCCTCCGTCGCTCCAATAGTTAAGGGAGATGTTTTTGGTTCATTCTATCGCTTATATTGCTGGAATATTAGGCCGTTATCAGACTAATCCTGGCCTAGATCACTGGAAAGCAGCTAAGAAGGTACTTCGATATCTGCAAGGGACGAAGGACTATAAACTGACTTATAGAAGAAGTGATCATTTAGAAGTGGTAGGCTATTCTGATTCTGACTTTCCCAAATGCAAAGATGACAAGAAATCCACTTCGGGCTATATCTTTATGTTAGCAGGCGGACCTATTTCATGGAAGAGTCATAAACAACAGTTGACCACAACTTCCACAATGATGGCAGAGTACATTGCTGTTTATAACGCAACCTGTCATGGAATGTTGCTTAGAAATCTGATCACTGGACTCAAAATCGTTAATTCCATTTCTAGACCATTGAAGCTTTACTGTGATAATTCAGTTGCCGTTAGTTTCTCGAACAGTAACAGTTCGACTGGAGCTGGTTTATATCTCGATACAAAATATCTGTTCGTACGTGAGCGAGTTGAGGAAAATAATCTTAGTATCGAGTATATTAGTACTAAAGATATGCTTGCGGATCTGATGACTAAAGGTCTCCCTCCTAAGGTTTACGAAGAACATGTTCGGAATATGGGATTTAGTAAAGACCTTGTTTAGCATATTGTACTAGCTTATGTTTTATGATTAATGAAATTTCCTCAGTTTGATTTTGTATGTCTCTTAGAATATGATTGATCCACTTAAATTTTCACACAAAGTTCAACTGTTTCGAGATACGATATTAATGTTTTAAGTACTTGAACTTATTCGCGTATCCCACCTCAGAATATACTCTCGTATCCAAATCCCAATATTCAGTCTTACAGGTGAGTATACCTAGATGATATCTGTAAAAGGTTAAATGCGAGGGCCATGAGAGCTCAGGCTATTGCTTCCGCAAAATCAGAGAGATGATGGCTTCGACTTAAGGTGTGTTCCCTTTAGAGAATCTTTTCTTCAACAGCACATGATTAGCATGTTGCAATGTTTCATCATTTTTTATGCTGAGGGTGGTGCTATATTTCAAGCAAGCGAAAAGTATTATACGGGGACTAGGCCATTGCTTCCGCAAAATCAGAAGTCCCGGGATAATACCCCAGATATCACTGAGCATAAAGACCTAATATCTCAGAAAGAGGGATCTTTCAAACAAGATTTCAGGGGTTACCCATATATCCGAGAGATGTTCCCCACGAGATAAGTAAGTTTGAAATTTAGGTTTATATCTCGACACAATCTACTAAATGTGCAAAAACCTACAGGCACATCATCAGTGAGACCGTTTATCACATTTTAACTTTCCAATTCTTTAGCGTGCTGTGATGGTCACTTTGTTTTTCAAAATACCACTTTAAAAGTTTAACATTTTTAGGTTCTATCAACAATACCACTTGTAGGAAAGATAAATCAAGTACAAGTGGGTCGAAATATCACCAATGTGAATTTCTTAAGAAATATGCCGATTCCTGCTCCACTCTTACCAACCTGGGAGCTCCGGCAAGTCAGGATTTTAAGTAGAAAATGCAGTCACCCATGCCTGACCAGCCTTGGGTAATTTTGATTCAACTCTATCCCAACCTCCTTTTGATCTGTAAAATCTTTTGCACTTTTCACTTTCCCATCTACCATCTTTCCAAATATATGTTTAACTTTCCCATTGAAAGCCTTCAGCATCAAATTCTCCTTTACCAGCAAAGAATTGATCTGAAATCTCAATCTTACCAACTTTCAACTTCAAATTTTCCTTTGACAGTGGCGGAAAGTTTTCATCGTTCAACTCTGGAACAAAATTCTCATTCATTTTCTCAACAAATGACTCCTCTGATTTTATAGAATCAGATTCATTGTCAAAACTATTTTCTGATTTAACAACCCACTTCTGTTTGTTTAAATCGACTTTTCTTTTGTAAAAACGTTTTGAAACATCACCAGTTTCAAAAGTCAAATTTTCAAACACTTTAGATTTCTCAGTTGGTTGTTTCTTTCCAATAACATGTATTTCTTCCAATCTTGAGTTAAAAGAAACTCCCTGTTTTGTGTTGTTGGACTGTTAACAATTCCAAGCAATGTGTCCAATCTTGTGACATTTGAAACACGTTCTTCTCTCAACTCTTTGCTCAATTTTCATCATCATATTCTTTTTCCTTTCAGCAAGAAACTCTCAGTTTGACTGTCTCCAGAATGGTTTCTTCTGCTCTTCTTCAGAACTTCCTCCTGCAACAAATTTAGTTTTTGATTTATAATCTTTCTCATTTTTATAATTTTCTGGAGAAATGAAACCTAAACCTTTCTTTTTGAAATTACCGTTATAGTTTGGTTTCTTTCGATAACCTGAACCTGAACCGTAACCTTTTTTCTTATTCAATCTCTGTTGAACTCTTGAAGTGTATTTTTTAGGTTTTTCATGAAGATTTAAATCTTTTATTTCAGAAATATTAATTTCTGTTAATTTGAAAACCTGTTTGATCATTTCAGATTTGACACTTCTTATTGGAAATTCCTCATCAGAATATAATTTGTCTGAATCATTCAAAGTATATGCCACTTTGATTGGTTCGTCATTCAAATTAGATTTTGATAACAAGAATTCTTTATTGTAAACCCGTTTGACTGGTGAACTCGGACTCTTTTCTGATGAACTCGAACTTTCAGATTTAGACTCTGACTTTGACTCTTCATCCATATCCAACACCTGATCAACCACTTTCTTTAACAATTCAGACTCATGATCAGTGTCAGACGCTGTGAATGTGACATCAATGTTATCTGGTAACTCATCAATGGTTTCAGACTTTAACTTTATGTTGAGAGCCTTATTTAAATGTTCCTCATTTGGTTTTCTGGGAGAATAACTATTCCAAATCGGGGGCGGACACCTGTTATATTTGACACTCTCTTTCTTACCAGTATCCTCTTTCTTTTCTTTATCTTGGAAAGCTTCAAGACCTGCAACAGTAGGATAAACTCGATCAATCAAATAATCACATGTTGTATAACTCAACAGCAAACGTTTGATTCTTTCACTCTCAATCTTTTCAAGTTCCAAATCCTTCTTTAGCTTTGCACAGTCTTCAATATACTCATTGATGACTTTCTGCTTTGTCATTAAAGTAGAACTCATCATTGTCATAGCAGCATCAACTTCTGAATTTGTCTTTTTCAAACCATCAACTGTTCTGTTTAGCACGTCATAAGATTCCTTCACATACTTCACATCAGACAATAAATTTTCTTTTATCTTTTCTAATTAAACGATCTTCTTATCCTTCTCATCACAATCTTTGCAAGATTCTAAACATTTCTGACAAGGTTTAATGACCTCAACAATCTTTTCTACCTCGACAACTTTCTCAACTTCGACGATCTTTTCTATTATTTTCTCAACTTCAACAATTTTTTCGACAACCTTCTCAAACACCGTTTCTTCATCAACTTTCACTTTTATCTCACATCCTTCTTCTTCAACTTTCATTGTTGAACTTTCTTCAACTCTAGCTTTCTCGGCTTCTAGTTTTTCTTTTTCTTCAGCAATCCTATTTGCTTCCAACTCTCTCTTCAATCTGGCAGCCTTCTTCTTATTCAGCATCTTAACCTTATCTGCAAAAAACAAATTAAAACTATCAGTATCCAGACCTTTTCTAGCTTTATTAATATACTCTTCTTCATCATCTGTATCTGCATCACTTCCTAATTCTGGAAAAATTGGTATTCTTTTTGGATGAGATTTGACTGATTCTGCTTCCAAGATTTGAGCAATAAGAGATGATTTCTTTAAAAACTCTTTATCTGGCACATAGTTGTCCCAACTAAAACCCTCTGCTAGTCTTTCATCATCTTGATTGACAAGAAAAGCTTTTTTCTTTCCATCCTCAAGAACACGTAATGACAATGGTTGTTGTTGAGTAAGCTGATGAAAAATTGATTTTTGATAATAATTGTTGTTTCCAGATGAGTCTTGTCTTTCAGTTGCTTCTTTATTTTTGCATTCTCTTTTAAAATGTCCCTTTTCTTTGCAACGAAAACAAGTGACCTTTGATTTGTCAAACCCTATCGGAGATGCACTCATTTCTCGAAAATCATCTCTACCAGTGACTTGTGTGAATTTTTCTGCTCTTCTAACAGCACTAGCTAAACACCATTTGATGTCCATCAATTCAAGTTCTTCAGCATCAATCTGATCATAATCTTCTTTAGTGAGCATCGGATTTCCAATACGTCCAGCAACTAAACTTTCATATGACTCTAACATAGCAACAAGTGATGCCATGTGTTGCTTAGCCATTTCTGGAGAGAGATTTTGACCATTTTGAATGTTCAATGTAACATTACATTGCAAATTCTTTGGATTTTTTTGCTGAGGACTTGGTGTTGTAAAATTCGGATCAAAACTTGAATAAGATGATGAATATCCACCACTTGAGTTGTAGTGCTAACATTTGAACCAGAAGAACCATCAGCACTAAAACCAGTCTTGATCTTTGGACTAGGAGTGGTTTCAAATTTATTTCCTCTGTAATACAGACTGACATCTTGTTGTGCATTTGGATTAGACATGATAGCAGTTTTCTGAATGTCCAATTCATGCTCTTCAATCTTCTGAATGAATTTTTCCAAATTCATATTTTCAGACTTTCTCATGTGTTTTAATATCAACAAATACGTTCCCCATTTATGTTGTGGTAGCGCATCGGCTAACTTATCAACCCACTCATCATCGTCTTTCTTTATTTCCAATCTTCCCATTTCTAAAACAAGATGACAATATCTATCGATTGTTGTTTTTGTTGATTCTCCTTTGAAAGCTACAAACATATCAAATGATTTCTTTAATAAGGCCTTTTGTTCTTTATCATATCAGCGCTTCCCTTGAACTTTTGAATCAATGCAGTCCAAATTGATCTTGCAGTACCCTCATGTTGAAGTAAAACAAAGATATCTTCTTTAACTGCTTGTTGAAGAATACTGATCATCATTTTTTCACTTGTATATTTCAATTTTTCAACATCTGAATAGTCACTAAACGCTTTTTCAATCCCACGTTCATTTTTCGGTTTCTCGTAATCTTTCTCTAATGAACACCATGCGTCAAACTTATAAGCTTGCACCCAGTTTTCAAACCGATTTTGCCATCCTCTAAAATCTTCAATGTACATAAGCTTTGACGGTTTTTGATAAGTTCCTGTCTCATTCTCACTGTAAAAAGTTTCAACAGCTGTGACTGGAGCAACTGGTGTAGCAAACGCATTATAGAATTCCTCTTCCATGATTCAGTAATCTGTATCACAAAGTCAACAAAGTTCAAACAACAATGAAGGTTCACACGAAATAAGAGTTCAAACAAAAATACTTGGTGCGAAATGATCAAACTCAAACGAAATCAGAATTGGTGCGAAATATGAATTTCAAACGAAATCAGTTTTCACACGAAATACAATTTTCAAACGGAATTGATATTTCGTGCGAAAATAGTCAAGCGAAATGACAACTTGTTGCGAAATTGCTTATTTCGTGCGAAATAAGGGGTTGATTTCGTATGAAATGAGTTCCAAACAAGTAATTTCGTACGAAGTAGTGCTGACGTCACTTAATCCGAAACCATTTTCAAACGAAATTATCAATTTTATCACTTTTAGATCAAATTTAAGTCCAATTCTTTCAAGGATTCATTAAAACACTGTTTTGCATGATATGTTTGAAATTCAATCCATTTTAACCGTGAAATCTTGTGAATTTTGTAAAAGAAGGCGTAGAAGTCAGAAATAACGGCTGTTTTGGCAAGAACTCTTCCTCCTGAACCATGATACCAATTGTAGGATCGTTTAGTGACCCAAACGAGTCTATCAGAAGAGTTCTCGGTCTAATCAGAGGCGGAATTCATTGATTAGACTTTGTAACAGCTTGATTCACACTTAATTGTCTTGTTTTATTGATTTAACACGTTTACAGATCAAACGACACGTCGACAGCACTTCGGTACCGGAATCATGAACGTTACAAATGAATTCGCATGAAGGGTATATATAGGGGAGGTGATTTCGCACGAAATAGGCAAAAGGTTATTTCGTGCGAAATAGCTAAATGCTATTTCGTACGAAATACCCTTAATGTAATTTCGTGCGAAATTAACCAATCACACACAAACCCTATATTACTCGTACTACATGCCCTGATCTAACAATTCTAATACAAGACTCGATACAAGACGAAGTCGACAGACGTAATGCACCAACAGACATATAGACAAATAAAGTTACAAATCAAACAAAGGGCTTATGCGTATTTTGATCATGATGATTAGGTTTTAAATTAAGGCTATAGTATGACTAATGGGGGTCCTGAGTCGCATAATGATTCAACGGCTGCATTTCTCTGCCATAGTACTTGTTTAAGGCTAAAATGAGTATTAACTCCTGATCAGGCTTATCTAATACTCATAGTAAATGATTACTCGGCTAAGTGGGAGAATGTAAGATTAAATATGTTATGTTTTAATATTTAATCTAGTAGCCATTATAATCATTTACATAATATAGATCAAAATATATAACAACCTATTAAATAATTAGTTGGTAATTGTTGATGGACCATATTACCCTTATTAACTAATTAGGTTTCATCCTGGGTGCTTATATAAGGAGACTTATGTAGAGGTTAAAAGGTTACACACTTAGACAGATAACCTAATTCACATAACATCACAATCGGCCTCTTCTCCATACCGAACTCCCTATTCGGTTTAATCATTACCATCATCAGTCTGCACCCTAAGGAGGAACCATATCACCTTGACAAAGATGTCGAACTCCATGTCTTCTTCCCTCACTGGATTCTCCACTGCATTGTCTGCGGTGACAGGTATGTTTTCATGTTTTCACTCATGCTTAAAACAGAACTGATTCAACAGAACAGAGGATGTTATCGAGAACAATCGAGAAATCCTTAACCAGCAATATAAAACTTTCACTCATGTCAAGGGAGAGACCCTGACTTAGCAGTTTGAAGGATTTTCATGTCTAATCAGTTTACTAAAGTTGGTAAATAAAGAATTTACTAAAACAACTTTCAGTAACCGATTTTGAAGATCTTTGTTTGAGAAATGGGACATTATTGCTATAGTGATGAGAACATCCCCAGATTTCCAGGACATGAGCCTGACTCAGCTTCATGGAAAGCTCATAACATTTGAAAGGGAACTTGTCTGGAAAAAGAAGCTCCAGGAAACTGGAAGGTGTCTGAAAGTTATGTTTTCGGTAACACAACACTCTTGAGTCAGGAGGGATCATTTGCTGGAATTGGAAATGATCAGAGTTTTGATCATTTTATTGATATACCAATAGGAATCAACTCTGATCAACATTCCATAAATTATGCTTTTGTAGCAAAAAATGATAGTCATGTCCCTGATAATTTGTCGTTTGTACTTGATGTTCTTAAGCACATAGACCCAACTAACCTAGAGGAGATGGACATATTGTACCAGGTGGAACTACTAAGTCTAAGTGCTAATAATTTTTACAAAAGGACTAGTAGGACTTATCCGGGATTGAGTGGGAGGTCAAAAGTGGGGTTGGATAAATCTAAAATAAAATGTTTCAAATGTAATAAATTAAGTCACTTTGCAAGAGAGTGCAAGAGTCAATTAAACAACTCTGCACTATTGATCACATATCCTAATCAAAGACCCCAATCTAATACACAACAACAGTTTTATCCCCAAAATACCCTTGGACCAAATGTGCAAAACACAACCCTCTTTGCACAAAACATGGATCCTGTGCCAGTGAATTATGTTCAAGCACCACAAGTACCTTAGGTTCAGTATGTTCAGATGCCAATTGCGCATGTTCATGCATCACAAGTTACTCATGCTCCTGCACAAGCAGAGTCTAGTCAACAAAGCTTCTTCACACAAGTCTATGTTGACTATAGCAGTTTGCCAGAAAACTTAACAGATGAAAATTTTGCTTTAATAGCAAATGATTCTGATGAACATGAAAATTTATGTTTTATGGCTCTTGAACATGTCTCAGGCGAAGAAGATCAGGTTCAAACAACTGTTGGTGAAGGAATTGTTGATGAAACTGCTGAAAGCCTAGGTCAAACATCTGTTGATGACCAGAAGCATGCAAGAAGAATGGATAAAAACATTCCCAAAAGTTTCACTGATTGTATCAGTGTTGATCATAATGAAATGGCTGCCTCTAAGGTAGCACCTCAAACTCTTAAAGAGTTGTGTTCTGAATCATAGCTTTTACTAATATCAAAGAGGTGAATGAAAACCTAAAAGAGAATATACAAATCAGTAAAATAATTCATGAAAAATTGAAAAAAGATTTTAAAACAAGAATTGCTGGAAAAGACCTTGAGATAAGCAGTCTGAAATATAAAGTATTCATAACCAAGGATTAACTCCAAACAATGGTAGAAAAGTATCAAAATTGTAAAAAGGAGTTGGAGTCCATACAGATCATATGTGAAAGATGGGTTAAATCTTGTAATGGTTATGAGATGCTCTTGGAAAAACAAAGAAAAAAGCAATGTGATGTTTGGAGCTGGTTTTAGAAAATATGACCAAGAACAACAAACCAATACTTCCATTGACTTTGAGATGATTGAAGTTATACCAACCACATCAAATGGTGAAGAAATCAAGATCACCGAACCTAGTGGCAAGAAAATAATTCTTGAAAAGCGACAAAGTTCCATTCAATCTGAAAAACAAAAATATGAATTTAAACCTACTTGGTCAAATGAATGTGATGTTCTTGAAAATTTCAAACCTGTTGATTTCACTAACCTAGTGGTCTGAAACCACCCAAGATAAAAATTGTTCCTGTTACCAACTCTCAAATAGATGTTAAAACATATGTTGCTGAAAAGAGAGATAAGGGTGTCATGAAAGGTAAGACCTTAGATCTGTTGTGTGAATTTTGTGGAAAGAAAAATCATCTGGCAAAAGACTGTTTCAAGTTAAAAGCCTATGATATTAACCGAGGTAACATCTGTGAGTCTACCCTTGGGTGCATCACCTGTGGGAAACTCGATCATTTGACCCAACAATGCTCTTTCCTTAAACCCTATGATATCAATCAAAATAGGTCATCAAAGAAAATGAGTTTCAAAAGGGTTGATAGCCCTATCAACAAGGATCCACAATCATTTCCCAAAAGAGTTGAGTCCAGTCAACCACATGTCACACAAAACTTGAATCAATACCCTACACACAAGATAATCAAGTACAAATTGCACCACAAAATGCACTTCCAAGAGGTTATGGGCAACCACCATGCACCAGGGTACCTTATAGGTATGAAGAACCTGTTCATGTCACACCCCGACCCGCAGCGGATTGGTACGAGGCATGATGTTTGCCCATAGCTCATAACACTATTTAAAGTTATAATATTTTAAGCACTACCAAACTAAATTGTTACATAACATATAAAATTCATAAAATGTTAATACAATGTTCAAAACCAAACATTACATAAATTTTCCCAATTTATTTCCTAAGGCCCATGCTACGTGACTTCCTCACTCAATCATCAACCTTGATTACCTACGTCATGTTAGGAAAATATATTTTGAGTCAACAAACATTTGGTGAGTAATTTTGTCGTTTTATTTCAAAAATATTTTTTATATTTAAAGTTTAAATAAACAATTTTAACATGCATTTCAAGGTTAGATAGTGATCGCCTCATAATATTAACATAAGCAATAATCACATAAACACCAATCTAGATTACACCACCATTTAACAATACGTAACAAAATAAAATAATAGACTCATGACAATAGCGTTTAGTCTCAAGCCCCGAGCAGCGAGTTAATACCGTTGGCGATACTAGGCTACAACCCATGGTTGTGGGGAATCTAGTCAGCCGTGGATCCACATGACACAATAGCATGCAATAAACTTGACATCAAAAGAGTACACATAAGACCTTCACGTAATAACACTTGATCATAGCATGTTAAATAAATCAAAATATGTATAGCATGATGCACCCCAAAATTTGCAGAGTTAAAAAAGAGGAAAATGGAAGAGATTACTCACTATTTGCTTTGTTAGAGACTAGGTTATAACCCGAAAACTTTCCGGGCAGGAAAATTTAATTTACAATAAATAAAAGTATATAAATAACATTTTTAACATACAATATGGATGGAGTTAGAGCTGGGGAGCAAATTGGCGATTAAGTAGTGACCTTCGTTTAAGAACTCGTGAAACTTTAAATAACTTTGAATTATACTTATACATTTTGGTATTAGTAATATGTAATGCATCTTTTATAAAACAATTGTCGTTTATTTAATACGGGTCTTACAATGTTATACACAAACTTGTCATGTATTTTGTATCTATACTTTAGGTATTAATGTATCAGAATTATAATGAAAAAATATTTTGTAAACGTATGAAACAATTAAGAATTAGATGTTAACATATGTTTAGGAAAAAAGTATCGTAATATCATTAAACTAAAAATAAAAAAATATTAATATTCCATAACACATTAAACATTATTATATTCATTCTTCACAACAATCGAATCTCATCATCACATGTTAAACCAATACAAAATATAAAATTATAATTTTGATATTTGAATTTAGTCAAAACGTAATAAACATAAAATATAGTCAATTCGGAAAGTATTGAATGGCAATTAACTACTAAAATAAAATGTAATTTACATTTTTGAAATTCGAATTGAGTCAAACCGTAATAAACATAAAATTTAAAATACGAAAAGTATTAAATGGTAATTAACTACTAAATTAATAAATAAATCATTATTCTGAAATTCAAAATGAGTCTAACAGTAATAGAGATAAAATAAAATATAAGGAAAGTATTTAATGGTAATTGAGATCTAAAAATATAATATAAGGAAAATATTTAATGGTAATTGAGTACTAAAAATAAAAAATTAAATCATCATTTTGAAATTCAAATTGAGTCTAACCGTAATAGACATAAAATCTAATATATGGTAGAGGAGTTAGTGGCAATTAACATTCTTGCTTTATTAACTCTTCTTTATACGGTAATAAAAGAGAAAAATCTTATGTCAGAATTGGGATTTTGCAAAGAAAAGAAATTGAAATATGTTGGGATACTTTATTGATAACTCTAGAAAAGCCTTAAATAGGCATACATTACAACAGACTTGAGGAAATAATCAAAGCCAGCTATCACCTCTCCCTAAGACCAGTACTTGCTATTGAATTCAATGCAGTAAGTAGTTCCAAAACATTTAAAAATCTGTATAAGTTCATTTTAAATGCTGAGTTAAAACTTAAAAGCATATCTTGTATCTAGCTGCATACTTGTTCATCCATCATAGTTTTTTGATCTAACAACATGCAACCCCTCTGTCTCAGAACAGTTTACGACCTAATCCTAAATTTAAGAATGATACACAATTATCACAATCAACATTAAAAAATTACAACTCTTTTAACAAAGACTTAAAGTTTTGTGAAATAAGCTTAATTTCAATCTATACACATGCCCATTCTAATTCAAATTATGTATCAAATTAAAAACCTGTTAATAACCATATTAATTAAACACAATGCACAACACTTACATAGGCCTTATAGGTGGTTGTTGAAGAGTAGTTGCAACATGACCCTACTGCATCACCAGCTATCTGAATAAGAAATATAACTAAAAAAGGATTGTAATTGCAAAACCAAGCTATCTCAATAAGAAATGTAATTAGAAAATGATAGTAATAACTAGTAAGTAATCCTAATCATCCTATATCATTTATCTATTTAATTATACTTTCACATTATGTTTTATATCTAAGCCAAAACACAAAATAATACATTGAAAGAAATTATAAAGCAAGAGAATTCAAGTAATAAAAGGATAGAATTTTGATGTTAATTACCTTAGCGTCATCCCTTGCAAGCCAAAGAGAAGAATTAATTAACAAAGAAACCTTCTTAGAGCACTCCATCAATTCTGTCACATTAATGATGAATTAAGTTAATTGAAAGAGGAATGGACTAAACGGGTGAAACACATTAATGGTTTACTTCCAAATTTAAATTAAAATAATGATTGACTTCGAAATTTAAAATCAAACACAATAATGGCAAACTTTCAAATTTCAATTTAAAATAATAATTGACTTCGAAATTTAAAATTTAAAATTTAAAATCAAACACAATAATGGTTTACTTCAAAATTTAAAATTAAAATAATGATTGACTTCAAAATTTAAAATTTAAAATCTGAAAATCAAATCACTAATCTCCAATCCCGTAAATCAAGCAAACTTATTATAAAAGTCTAACCTTGCCAAGCAAAACCAACCGACATGGTACCAATTTCCAGCCACAACAAGCATATCTCTGTCCAACATAGTTGCAGCCAAAAACTCCGGACCATCCAAAATAAACACCTAACGAATCAAAATAAAAACACATAAACCTTGAATATTACTCACTTTATGACTACTATCCCCCAAAACAAAACTTTGTCAACAAATTATACTTACTTATGCAATGGTAAACCATAAAAATAACTAATTAATTTAGATGATTAGCCTTGCAAAAAAACCCAAATCATGAAAGTTTACCTGAATCGTTAACGAAAAAAATCAGACTCAGATTGGGTTACTCAAGCGGATTTTAATCACTGGAATTAGATCTGGTATCAAACATCAGAGCACACATGAGTTGATTAATGGAACAAAATGGTGAGGAGAAGAATATACATCTGTGAATCCAATAGAGATCAATTTCCCATAGGATCCCGTCAAGATATAGATAAAGAACGGCGCAAGATATACCTTTCCTTCAACTTCCCATAGGATCCCATTCAAGAGTTCCTTTTAGGGGAAGGAGTCTGAAAGAAGCTCATCGCCTAAAATTACATAACACAATTTGAATTCGATATGCAACTCGAATACGAAAACAATAGTCGAAGACTCGAAACATCCCTAAAATTACAAATAATATAGTCAAAGCATCTCATAAATAAACATCAAGATTTCAAAGCATTCAATTAATAAAAGTGATAAAAACCATTGATCTAAGCAACTAATCACAAGAGAAAAAATTCTGAAATTTTTAATTTTAATTTAAAGTAGTATTACTCCTTTTTATCTGTTTGTGTTCATCATAATCAACTCAAAATCTTTTCTTGATTAATGTTATCAATGGAATAATGATATCAGTAAGAAATTATTCAATCCGCTGCATAACAATTAAGAGATAATAATTAATAAAACAGTAAATAAAACCTAAAATCAGCTAAAAAGATATAAAAAAAATTATAGATTCTAACAAAAGATTAAAGCTTCAAACATCAGTCACATGACAAATAATAAAAAGATTAAAAACAAATTAATAAAACCTAAAAAAGCTAATAAAAAACCATTACACAAAATAAACCTAAAAAACCAATCTTCAGATCTAAAAAACTTCACATCAAACAATAACCTAATGGATTTACAGCCAAATTAAACCTAATCAATAACCAAAAACGCTACGCAATCAAAGAGCTAATAAGCCTAAATTCATAAATACAAAATATATGTGAGATTGAAAGGAAAAGATTACCAGTAATCAAATCTTGATAGACCAACATAATGATGCTTCTGGAAAACGGTGGAAACAAAAAGAGCAAAAAGGGTAGCAACTTGCGAAAGAAAGAGAGAGGGTTTGGGATGTAGCTAATGCAGATGAAGCCTGTATTCTTATCTTGAAAATAGAAGAATCACTGAGTGAAGTAAAAGAATACAAGAAATTAAAGGAGCCCTATGCAGAATAGAGTAAACACAAAATCCAAATATCTGTAAGTTCATCAAAGCACTTATTCTGCAATCCAAATAAAAAAAATCGGTAAAATAAGTTTGAAATATGCCTTCACATTATGTTTTATATCCAAGTCAACACACAAAATAATACATTTAAATAAATTACAAAGCAAGAAAATTCAAGTAATAAAAAGATAGAATTTTGATGTTAATTACCTTAGCGCCATCCCTTGTAAGCCGAAGAAAAGAATTAATTAACAAAGAAACCTTCTTAGAGCACTCCATCAATTCTGTCACATTAAAGATGAATTAAGTTAATTGAAAAAAAAAAGAATGGACTAAATGGGTAAAACACATTAATGGTTTACTTCCAAATTTAAATTAAAATAATGATTGACTTCGAAATTTAAAATCAAACACAATAATAACAAACTTTCAAATTTCAATTTAAAATAATAATTGACTTCGAAATTGAAAATTTAAAATCAAACATAATAATGGTTTACTTCAAAATTTAAAATTAAAATAATGATTGACATCAAAATTTAAAATTTAAAATTTAAAATCTGAAAATCAACTTACTAATATCCAATCCCGTAAATAAAGCAAACTTATTATGAAAGTCTAACCTTGCCAAGCAAAACCAACCGACATGGTACCAATTTCCAGCCACAACAAGCATATCTCTGTCCAACATAGTTGCAGCCAAAAACTCCGGACCATCCAAAATAAACACCTAACGAATCAAAATAAAAACACATAAACCTTGAATATTACTCACTTTATGACTACTATCCCCCAAAACAAAACTTTGTCAATAAATTATACTAAGTTATGCAATGGTAAACCATAAAAATAACAAATTAATTTAGATGATTAGCCTTGCAAAAAAACCCAAATCATGAAAGTTTACCTGAATCGTTAACGAAAAAAATCAGACTCAGATTGGGTTATTCAAGCGGATATTAATCACTGGAATCAGATCTGGTATCAAACATAAGAGCACACATGAGTTGATTAATGAAACAAAATGGTGAGGAGAAGAATATACATCAGTGAATCCAATAGAGATCAATTTCCCATAGGATCCAGTCAAGATATAGATAAAGAACGGCACAAGATATACCTTTCCTTCAACTTCCCATAGGATCCCATTCAAGAGTTCCTTGTAGGGGAATGAGTCTGAAAGAAGCTCATCACCTAAAATTACAAAACACAATTTGAATTCGATATACAACTCGAATAAAAAAAACAATAGTCGAAGACTCGAAGCATCCCTAAAATTACAAATAATATAGTCGAAGCATCTCATAAAAAACATCAAGATTTCAAAGCATTCAATTAATAAAAGTGATAAAAACCATTGATTTAAGCAACTAATCACAAGAGAAAAAATTCTAAAATTTTTAATTTTAATTTAAAGTAGTATTACTCCTTTTTCTCTGTTTGTGTTCATCATAATCAACTCAAAATCTTTTCTTGATTAATGTTATCAATGGAATAATGATATTAGTAAGAAATTATTCAATCCACTGCATAACAATTAAGAAATAATAATTAATAAAACAGTAAATAAAACCTAAAATCAGCTAAAAAGATATAAAAATTATAGATTCTAACAAAAGATTAAAGCTTCAAACATCAGTCACATGACAAATAATAAAAAGATTAAAAACAAATTAATAAAATCTAAAAAAGCTAATAAAAAACCATTACACAAAATAAACCTAAAAAACAAATCTTCAGATCTAAAAAACTTCACATCAAACAATAACCTAATGGATTTACAGCCAAATTAAACCTAATCAATAACCAAAAACGCTACCCAATCAAAGAGCTAATAAGCCTAAATTCATAAATACAAAATATATGTGAGATTGAAAGGAAAAGATTACCAGTAATCAAATCTTGATAGATCAACATAATGATGCTTCTGGAAAACGGTGGAAAGAAATTAAAGAGCAAAAAGGGTAGCAACTTGCGAAAGAAAGAGAGAGGGTTTAGGAAATAGCTAATGCAGATGAGGCCTGTATTCTTATCTTGAAAATAGAAGAATCACTGAGCGAAGTAAAAGAATACAAAAAATTGAAGGAGCCCTATGCAGAATAAAGTAAACACAAAATCCAAATATCTGTGAGTTCATCAAAGCACTTATTCTGCAATCCAAATAAAAAAAATCGGTAAATTAAGTTTGAAATATGCCTTCACTTTATGTTTTATATCCAAGTCAACACACAAAATAATACATTGAAATAAATTATAAAGCAAGAGAATTCAAGTAATAAAAAGATAGAATTTTGATGTTAATTACCTTAGCGCCATCCCTTGTAAGCCGAAGAGAAGAATTAATTAACAAAGAAACCTTCTTAGAGCACTCCATCAATTCTGTCACATTAAAGATGAATTAAGTTAATTGAAAAAAAAAAGAATTAACTAAACGGGTAAAACACATTAATGGTTTACTTCCAAATTTAAATTAAAATAATGATTGACTTCGAAATTTAAAATCAAACACATTAATGACAAACTTTCAAATTTAAATTTAAAATAATAATTGACTTCGAAATTGAAAATTTAAAATCAAACACAATAATGGTTTACTTCAAAATTTAAATTTAAATAATGATTCACTTCAAAATTTAAAATTTGAAAATCAAATCACTAAGGAAACATACCAAAAATATAGGATCATATTCCTCAATCAACTTTAACAACGAATGAGAGTTGTTTTTAGGATCCATAACTGCAAAGGAAGTAACCACTGTTTAAAAACAAATATAATGACAATCTATTTATAGAAACAAAGTCTATTTACAGAAACCGAATCATAATTCCGAATACAAAAATCATCTTTAACAACAGTAATCTGTTTATAGAAACAAAAATAACTTTAAAAATGAAATTAAAGGCATCTTTAAAGAATTAACAACTAACTAAATAAAAAAATTATAACTAAATGACTCACGATAAATCATCATCAATAATTTTAAGACATTGACATATGGAAGTTGTTCTCCCCACAATAAGGTTGCAAAATCATACGGTATTTCCTATCAATCGAAACAAAAAAAATATATAAGTTGCAATAACTTATTGTGTGCACAAAACTGAAAACTAAAGAAACATACCAAAAATATATGATTATAGTCCTCAATCAACTTTAACAATGAAGTAGCGTTGTTTTCATGATCCATAACTGCAAAGGAAGTAACCACTGTTTTAAAAAAATATAACGGTAATCTATTTATAGAAACAAAGTCTATTTACAGAAACCGAATCATAATTTCGAATACAAAAATCATCTTTAACAATACTAATCTATTTATAGAAACAAAAACAACTTTAAAAAGAAATTAAAGACATCTTTAAAGAATTAACAACCAACTAAATACTAAAATTATAACTAAATACAAAAAATTATAACTCACAAAACAAACCATAAGAACTTCAAAAGATAATCACATAAAATTTCAAATTAACGCCTAAAGACAAAAATAAAAAAGAAAGACTATACATATAAAAAAACAAACAACACCAACAAAACTGATCTAACCTGTTTTGGTCGACGAACAATTCGAGTCCGATTGTCACAAAAGATTGAGGGTTAACATGAGAAAAACAAACCATCAAACATTCAGAACATATGTTAATAATTTTTGAAAAAAAAAATACCGAACATAAAGGATAAAATCAAACCTACACAAACTTAAAAAACAGAAAACAACTATAACATTTAACTAACCTCTGTTGTTTGACGAATGATCGGAGTCCGATTTTATCCAAGATTTAGGGTTCCACATGAAAAACAAAATCAACGAAAATCAGTAACTTTGATAAATGTCGAAGAGATGATTAACGTTCATAGACACTACATAAATCGGAGAATGTAGATGATGATAACAAAACCTCTGATCTTGATTTTGCTTGTAAAAAAAAAAGATAAATGTTCAATCGCTTGATTAAAGATACACAGTAGATAAACAACAAATTAAAACAACATACCTTCAATTTTTATGATCAGATCTACAAAGTTTAGGACAAAGAAGAAGTTAATAGCATTCAAAGCAATCTTTATAAAATCAAGTTTCTATAGAATTGAATAACATAAATAAAGCAGATTTAGGATCGATTGTGTAGATTACAATCGTAAAACAAAGAAATCAGAAACAATAAAATCAAAAACATAGAAACATACCTTTGATTGGTTAATAGGATTGATTTGTGTGAAGAAGATGATGTTGTAGAGGTTTGGCTAGGGTTTGGAACTGAGGATCTTGGTGGTGGCGATAGGAGAGAGGCTGCAACTTAGTTTTTTAGGGTTTGTAAAGTGTGTGCAAGAAGAATGAGAAAAAAAGGAAATATATACTATCCGTCACGCTTGACCCGAATTCAGGATTTCGACCCGAGTAACAAACGGATCCCGCGTCCAATGAGGCATTCTTTGTGAATTTAGAATTCTATTCTCAATTCCCTCCTAAACTCACAATCCACCTCCACCATAGGTTGACACATCATCAAAATGTCCAAAATCACATGCCACATGGCCCAAATCCATCTCATTTATATATATATATATATATATATACACACATATATATATATAGATTCTCACACAAGTTCACAACCAGTAGCAAAAGAAATGTCCTACACGATGGCTTATAAGCAAAGAACCAAAACATATCGTGTTCGACGAGTAGGAGACCTATAATTTCATTATGAAAAAAAACACTAATATTAAATTATGGTTTGACTCGTTGACTAATTGGTCGTCCGGCGACGAGGACCTTATGACTCTTGGCTAATTAGGCCTTTGGGTATACTTTAACCTAACTTAACTCCACCTAAGTGACACATCAACTTTTTTTTCTCATTTCACTTTGTCTCACTCTAAGGAAATGGTTTAACATGTTAACACATAACTCATTTAATGCACTTTAACATTGAGTTTTTGTCTAAAAAGAAAATAATAATTAATTTACTCTCTTTAACATTGGGTTAACATGTTAACACATAACTCATTTAATGCACTTTAACACAAGGAGGGAGTGGTTTGCAATGTTAGTTCACATGCCATGTCATTGTTAACACTCTAGATGTTAGAGTACACCCCATGACCTTAATTTAACGATCCAAATCAGGTATTCGTTCCAAAAGAAATTTAGAACTTCCCAAAATTATTTGCCTAGTCACGTATAAAATAATCATTCAATTAATAACATATTTTAATAAAAGAAATATGTTGCCCGTTTACCAACTATCTCGATGTAAATTATTTTGTAATAACCAAATTTAAGGGTTTTATCTATTTAAGTATAAAAGAAACTTCTGTATGGTTATATAATGAAATATATTTTTTAGGTTTAATATTGTTAAAGAAATATATTATTTTTTATGTTTAGTACTCATGAGATTATGATTAAAGTTAATCTCATCTATATGATCTATATGATTGGTAATAAAAGCAATATAACAAATGGACGACATAAGATCAAATGAAGTTTGCTTGACCATTCAAATTTTTGTACATCATTGATATAGTAGTGTTTCTATAAAAAATGTAGCAATACGGAAAAATATGAATTTGGTTTGGTAGGTAAACAATTTAGTTGAACAGTTCCTAGTCCGGATAGCAACGTCGTATGTACTAAAATGAACAAACCAAATTTATAGACATAGATGACAAACACGATTCAGAACCATTACCCAATTAGCCAAACGGAAAAGAACAATCAAAGATATGAAGTAACAGCTTGGTACACGGTGTGCGGAGATGGCTAACCATGAACTTAGTTTAAGCGATGGTGGGGAACAGGGTTCGCCTTGAGTAGTGGTTGCGGGTTTGATTCGTAGAGACTAGGCGGTGTGGTTGTGAGACTTGCGACATTTGCGAGATGAATACAAAGACGAGAACAAGATGACACCGGCTTGTAATGGTTCGGGGCATGGTCGAGGTCGGGTTTGCGAATCAGAACGGCTTTAATTCATTTACGCTCGTCACTGTTAAAGATAATAAATAGTAATAAAAATTCTCATTTTTATTTAGTTCGATTAGGATCTGGTTTACAAACGAATCGGGTTTTTCTAAAATCTGTTTTTTTTCCAGATGTTACAGCGCACATGCATCAGAAGCCAAGGGTTAATAGACACCCTCATGGGTACAATTACCTCAATGGGAATGGTTAACCAACAGTTGACCCAAGTGTAAAAATGCTTGCAGAGGGCCAAAAACAACTGTTTGAAATGGTACAAAAACTTCTGGTGATAAATGAGCAATCCTAAGGAGGTGTTGCAGTGGTTGAGACCACCAAATCCAAAGCAGATAATGCTTTGGATCATCTGCAAAATTGGCCCATTCACCACTATCTGCAGGGAACGTTTGTTGGCAATTTGAAAGTGCAAACAGATGTTACCCTAACACATATCTTTATCTTAATAAAAGAAAGAAAATGTTTCAAAAATGTACCAAAAGATTCTTGCAACACTAATATGTTGTTAAAAACATGAATATCAAAACTTTAATCTTAAAAGCAAAGAAAAGATTGATAAAATAAACTAAAACAAAACTCTGTTCAAAGGAGTTATACACCTGTTTTAAAGGTTCAAAACTCTGTTTAACTTAGGTTAACCACTGTTTAAGACAAAGAATCACTGATTCACCATCCATTGTTTGACTACAAAAGTCAAACAGATCCACTGTTTGTCAAAACCTACCACTGTGTTTCATTTCAAAACTCTGTTTAACCCAACAAAGGTTTCAAACATGGGTTCC
This sequence comes from Helianthus tuberosus, assembly GCA_030545235.1. Classification (NCBI taxonomy): domain Eukaryota; kingdom Viridiplantae; phylum Streptophyta; class Magnoliopsida; order Asterales; family Asteraceae; genus Helianthus; species Helianthus tuberosus. The sequence goes on along the minus strand of JARYGA010029515.1, from coordinate 8,330 downwards.
CATCCATCTGGTGACCGAATGTCAAACAGATATTCAAACCACTGATTTGGTCACTTAAACATCTATTGAGCACAACAGAGGTTTCAAACAGATATTTTGAAAACAGGCCTTATCTTTTTTTTTAAAGGGTTTCCTCAAAGGGACCCACGTTCTGAACAGAGGTTTGTCACAGCGAATACAACTTGCCACGTAGACTGAAAAGGTAACCGTTGGCCACGTTGGCATCCCTGTTCCATTAACCATATAAAAATCCCTCTTCCAATAGAGTTTTCACTTTACCAAAACATATCAAAATCAAAACATTTCAAAAGAGAAAAACTCTAAACTTGCTTCCAACAAACTTTGTGATCAATCAAAATATTTTCTGTTAAAAGATTTTCAAACAATTTGACCAAAACTCACCATGGATCTCGAATTGAAGTCTTCCCATAATTACTTGTTGTATCTTGTAAAACACGGCAAGAACACGATTTTTGTAACACTTCGGAAATTCATAGCAAATAATATGGTTACACGTGTCCAATCAACTCTCAAATATGCCAAATTATTTGGACGAGAGGGACTAAATGTATAAAAATGTGGAAGTTTAGATGTGGAGGGGTCATTTATTACAAAATGCCAAATATTGGCTTCTGAAGGTTCCTTACGGACCACAAGGCATATGCCTTACGGACCGTAAGGCATTGATAATTATTATTATTGTTTCTGATGAGTCCCTTATGAATTGCAAGGCTTATGCCTTACGGACCATAAGGTATTTGAAAATATGGGCGCGCTAAGGTCCTTACGGACCGTAAGCCACCACCCCTTACGGTCCGTAAGGGGTGCAGCTAGCAGAATGCAGCTGGCAGTAACAGCCTGCTGCTCCTGCCACTTAGCTCGCAAAATTGCCACTTCTCTCATCCTTTAGACACCTTCTAGGACACTCCTAAGCATCTCAAAGCACCAGGGACAAGTGGCATCATCTTGTGAGTCTTGATTAAGTATAAATAGGCACCTTCATGCTCATTTGAACTTGCACCTTTCTCACTTTCACTCTCTTAATCTACTTGGAGTGCTTCTGATCTATAGAGGCATCCTCTCTGGAGTTTAAACTCTGACTTGAACACTTGTAAGTGTTCTCTCTTAGTCGTATTTCATTTATAGGCTAGATAATGGTCGAAAGATAATGGTCGAAAGTCAGTTATGACCATTTCGTTCAAGCCAATGTTCGAATCGAACATGGCTACGTGGTCATAATAATGTAGGTGATAATCCCCTATGAGGGCACCTTCTGAATATCACGTTAAGTTGGCCAAATGACCGGTCAAAGTTTTACTAAAATAAAAGTCAAAACGCAGATTTTCATAAACTATGTTAAATGAACTTCTAAGTATTGAAACCTATATTTTTAACATAATATCAGTTTATATAACATATTAGGACATGTTAGAGCATGTTTAACCCCTCATTTCCTACTTAAAGCTCGGTTCGCAACCGAAAGTCAAATAGTTGACTTATGCTTTGAATTTCGATTCTAACCCGTCTAAGTTAAGTTAGCTACTGATTTGAAGTTGTATTATGATTATATTATTGTACGGGATAACCCTCAGGCTATACCATTTGATCATATCGTTTGTCGGGTTTTTATGCAAGTCCATATAATATGCCTAAATATTGACAAAAATGCCCCTTTTATGCATAAAATGGTTTTGACACATAATGAACATGTAATCTGAGTTTGAAACTAATATAACATCATAATAAACATGTTTTGGTATAATGGACTTAACATAAACCCATTCAATCACCCGATGCCGCCTATGCGCGTACGGCTGACTTATATAGCCTAGTTTATATAAGTTACCCGAATCGGGTCAAAACCTTTCCAAATCAGTTCTAATCAGAATGTTTGATTTTTTGACTCGTATTATACGAGTCATAGTACTCGTGAGGGTACAAACCACATTCTATCCGATCTTCGCTTAATCTAGCGAACCATACCGATTTTATTATAAGTTAACCGGTTCAAGTCATATGACTTGAATAAGACCCGTTAACATTTTAATGGATCATAGTTCCGTCCATTCCAGACTAGAACCTCCCGTAAATTGCACTTGTGTTAGTCATTTTGGTTAAATGGTTGTGCTTAATATATCTTTGGATTGTAAAAATAAAGCTCAGGTAAATACTCTTATTCTATTTTCCGTATACAAGCTTGGGATACGGTAAATTATTATCGCTTGGTCGGGTATAGGATCAATGACCAATGTGTCCAAAATCCAAATAACCCTGACAGATTCTAATGCTATGTTAAAATATTTTTCTTACCCAATATGGGGATTAGTGGTGTGTCGGTTAATCATGCATCGGAGTTTAGTTCCGGACCACATATGTATTGATAAGCATGTAATACTGGTAACAAGAGATATAGTTTGTCCCAAATTATTTATGAAACTGATATACCAAATGGTATAAAAATGGTTTTGAAAAGATTTTCAAAACGTATCAGTTAGTTGTATTTACCAGTGAAAACTAACGTATTTTCAAAAGACTAAGCACATGTTAGCAAGTACGGAATAGGCTGGAGCTGCTCGGTAATTGTATTTTGGAATTTGTGACTCTAAGCAAAAAGCCTTGTGGTCTTATGTAATCATTTTATTATTTTGATCCGCATGTGGGTCTTTTAGTACACTTTCGGTCTATATATTATTTTGAACATTTAGAGATTTGTACTTTGTAATAATTATTTTATAATCTCAATACTTTCACTATGCTAAATGTGAATATCTATATCAATTGTCACGCATAAACCCCAAGTCCGGGCCCACCGGGAAATCAGGGTGTGACAGGTTGGTATCAGAGCCAACGTTTGAGCGAATTAGACACTAACCTTTTTTTGTCTAAGCTCAAATATCACATTTGCATATTCCTTAGACTTTTCCGAGTCTAGGCATTAACCTAAGACCACTCCTATCTATTTAGTTATGTTATTGATTTTGATATTTAACAGGTGAAATATGCCGCCAAGACAAAGAGGGAGAGGAAAAGGTCCCATGCGGGCAGGACCGTCGCAACTACAACCATCACACTCGCATAGCTCATATCATCCTCAACATTCGAGTGAATCACACTCTTCCCAACCTTTGAGACGCTCGGTTTCACGCCATTCACATTCCCATCATTCTCATTCCCATTCTCACCATGATTCCTTTGACCCAAACCAATACATAAATTCACTTCCCGCTAGCCAAAACCAACAAAATGATGACTCTGATCCTGAGATGCCACCATCTGGAACCAACTTGCATCCTATCGAGTTGTCGAGTGATACTGCATCTTATGCAGGTTCACCTTATCAAGGTCCCGATGAATGGGATCAATATTTTAATCAGTTTACTTTCTACAATACCCATAAACAAAACCCTCACACACATTCTTATCCACCTCCTCAAACACCGTCACCTCCACAAGAGGATGAGCCAATGGAGCCAGTGGAGCAATAACTACCACCACCTCAACCAAGGAAGCCTCACACCAGAGCACGAATGTCAGTGCGTGCTGGGCAATGGTCGGGATCACTCCCACCTTTACCCCTAACCTACCCAACTATACCAGAGGACCCACAAATGGGTGGACCCTTTAATCCTGAACCTATTGTTGAGCCACCTCAACAACCACCTATGCGTTTTGACAAACATATTCCTACATATCCATATATGACTGGATATGACACTTCTTACATGACATCCCCTATGGATTATAATTATTTGACTCCGTCATACGACCCCTATTTACAGGCGGTCATTCAGAATACCTTGGACTCGCCTCCATTTCCTCCCACCTATCACAATTCGGGCTATCCAAACCTTGGATATTCATACCTGGTTGTTCCACAACTACAACCACCGCAACAACTTGAGGCTATCAATCAAGCGTTGGAACGAGCAGAACAAATCCAATGACAAGCGGAAAAGAATGAGCAGAGGACAAACAAAATATTTAAGAAACTTTCCAAAATCATCAAAGGAAGGAAAGACGAATGAAGACTTTGAATTTTATCTTTTATTTGTAATTTAATTCCAAAAGTCCATATTTGGACATAGTATTGTAATTTCATTTCAAAAGTCCATATTGGACAAAGTATTGTAATTTCTTTATTTTATGAGAATTTTGAATTATCTTTCTTTTCACATTTATTCAAGCGTTCATCTCGACATTTGATTCAAACTTTATTGATCTGCCCAAAATCAACAAAATCTTCTTAATGGTTTGACAGCCATATGGCCAAGCCTACATTATTGGCAATTATTACTGGTAGTGTGACAATGAGGAAGCACACTGACCAAAGAGGTAGAGGACATATGGCCAAACCTTAAAGTTCTATGGTCGAATGAGACCACGACTAACAATATATAAATTCAAACCATTAAGACATAAATTCAATTATCATTTCCATTTAACATTCAATATAATGTTAAATAATTTGCCCTGAGCAAATAAATTATTGTCGAATATGACATTATTAATGGCAGACGTGACCATATGGAACACTGGCCGAAAAGGTGGAGGACATATGTCCAAGCCTTATAGCCCATACGATCGAATGAGATCATGGCTAATAATATTATTATTATCAAATCATCAAATTTGATGATTATTTTCATTTAACATTCAATGTAATGTTATATTATAAATAGGCAGTGTGATAATGTGGAAGCACACTGACCGAAAAAGGTGGAGGATATATATCCAAACTAAATTTATCGCCCACATGGTCGAATGAGACCATGACTAATAACATTATCAAATCATCAAATTCGATGACTTTTTCCATTTTAACATTCAATGTAATGTTTAAATGAATTGCACTAAGCAATAATTTATTGTTGCCCTGTAGTCCAATTTTAAATATTATGGCAAACCAAAATTATGGTGGAGCCGATGGCGGGTGTGACAATATTGAGCATGTTACCGTGAGGGCGAGGGAAATAACCTTCGGTCCCTAATTGCCAGGGAAGTCAGCAAAGCTATAGCTGACTTCATCGCCAATTTTAAAGGATCAGGCTCAACTCACTCTAAAACCCCATCCATTCCTCCATCTTCCACACATAAATCTCAAAGTTCACATTATTCCTCAAATGAGAGGAGTAAACCGAAGTGTGTTGTAAAAAAGGAAGCCTAAAATATTAAGGAAGGGTGTGCCTATAAATACTTTGTCTCTTGCAAACCTCGAGACTTCACGATGGAAAAGGGAGCCATTGATACCATGAAATGGCTAGATGAAATGGAGACTGTTGTTGATATCAGTGGTTGTGCTGATAAAGATACTATTAAGTATGTATCTCAGTCCTTTAAGGGCGATGCTCTAACATTGTGGAAAGCCATGATACAATCTACAAGGAAAGTTTCCCTGTACAACATGAGTTGGTCCAAATTTGTGGACCTGATTAAAGAAAGATACTGCCCTCCTCATGAGGTCTAGAAGGTATAGTCTGATTTTCTGACTCATATGAAGAATATGGAGTGTCAGAAATATGTATCCGACTATAATTCCTTATAGGATTAGTTCCATATCTGATTACTCCGGAATCTAAGCACATTGCGCGATTCATTGGTGGTTTGGCACCAGAAATTAAAGGCATGGTGAACGCCTCCAAACCCACTACTTTTAGATCTGCTGTAGATCTATCTCTCTCCCTGACTCAAGATGAGTTGAGACTGAGATCAATTAAGACTAAGACTGACGGGAAGAGGAAGCATGAGGACAACCGCTTCCAAGAATCAAAGAAAGGAAAATTTGGTTTTAATAAGAACCAACAAAGGTCTGGTGATGATAGACCCGCGTATAAGACATGTGGAAGGCGACACTGGGGACAATGTCGAACAGACCAGCAATTGAAACAATGTTATAACAACCCTTCTAAAACCTTTAACACGACCCTAAACGTCCCTAATATATCCCAAGTATACGAAAAATGACCCTAAAATACCTTTATATTAATAAAAATCAAATAAAAACAAAAATAATAGTGCCCTCATAGGGCGCGACACCCTTGGGTGTGCACGTCGCGGGCCGCGACCCGGTGAGACCAGGTGGCACCCTGGTGCACCACGTGTCCTGCTACGTGTTGAAGCTAGATAGGTGAGTCGACAAGGCTAGGCCCTAGTCTACTAGTCTCGCGGGTCGCGAAGGGGAACCTGGGGGCGTCGTGGGGCGCGAGCTGCCCTTCGATCAGGCTATATAAGGGGCCTCAAGCCTCATTCAAACGTCGCTCAATTCTTTCTTTCTTTCTCTCTCAAAGTTATAGTGATATTATACCGGGTATTATACCCCTAAAAAGTGAAGCTCTGCCTCGTTGTAAGTATTATAACCCCGATCACGTATTCGTTACCCTACCCGATTGATCTAGGGCCCCGTAACGCATGTCGAGGCTCTGCCTGACTCAGTTCATTGGAGTTCTGTCTCGGTAGTATGGTTAATATAAAGTGGGTTATTTTACTAACACGTGTGCATTGTTTAATATTTTTAATAGACTATAACCAGGAAAAGCACCAGGAAGCTATAGTAAAACCTAAGTCAACAATGTGAGTCTCTTCTCTTTTTGTAAACCATTTTTAAATCATTGTTTTAAATATTTTACAAAACCCACAATGACTTACAGTGATTAAGTTTCTGTGATTCTACAATTATCATCAGTATGTGGGGTTTTGTATACATTACTTGAAACTCGTTACTATTGCGAATAGTAGCATGACCGCAAGCACGGGGGACAAAGGTTGCCCAGTAGCAATGCTGTATTGAATACTTGGATAGATATAAGCATTGTAAATCTTAATTCTGTAATGTTATAAAAGCTTGTTTTGATTAAACTAGGATGCACTCGCCAATATTTCTTGCTGATAAAACTTTTTTAAAACGCATTTTCAGGTAACTTAATGTGAAGCTAATAGAAGCCAGCTGGAGAGCACTGAAGGCTTAAAGAAGTGGCTATAAAAGTTACCTAAATAAAAAGGAGTTTATGTTTTCAATAAATTAGGGTCTTATCCCTACAAATGTATTGTCAATGAACTTGGGTTTTATCCCATTTGTTATTTATAAAAATTTGGTGTTTAAACTCTGATAAAATATTTCCTAACTACGGTCCTGATGTTTAAATTCCGCTGCCAAATTAATAAACACCGATACCACCGGCTCTGAGTCTCGCAGCACCCGCTCCCGGGGTAGGGGTCGGGGGTTGCGACAGGAGGTGTTATCAGAGCTACAGCCACTGGTTTAAGCCATTGAGGTGTTCTGCTAATACCTAAATTTTAATCAATTATGTTAGGAAATAATCTATGTGACTATGTGTAAATATGTATATTATTGCTTTGTGTTAATTGACAATCTGTTAGTTTACAGTATGAGTGAGCAAGGTACATCTGACGCTTACCATTAATTAGCTAGTTCCCCAAAGAGTGAAGGAACCTCATCTTAGCCTATTCCTTTGGGGTACTCTGCTGATACCGAGGAAGAAATTTTTATCTTTAAGGCACAATCCGAGGAACCATCCCCTCCGAAAAAGAGAGGATGGTTTAGTAGGCGAGCGCATGAGAGGAGAAAGAGGATGAAGAAATTACAACAACAGAGAGCATTAGCAAAAGCGAATAGGGAAGTGAATGCCCAAACCCAGGAAGCAGCGCAATTAAGACATGTATGACTTACAACTTTAACCTGTAGTTCAGCGCAATTAAGACATGTATGACTTACAGATTCTGATGATACCTTTACCTCTGATGCAAGTCCATTCACATCCTTCAAGCTGTTTGAACCTTCAGCACCCTTCTTTTCAGCATTCTCCTCATCTGCTACCTTCTTCTCTTCTATCTCAGCAGCTACCTCTCCAATCTTCACAGCTTCAAACTCAGCTACCAATGCTTGATCACAAGTATTCACTTTTGATGGACTCTGATAACGTTTTTCTAAAGCTTCCCACAGATCTCTAGAATTCCCATAATTCTTGAAGGTATTCTTAATGCCCTCAGGTAAGGATTTCTTGATCACTGCTAAAGCTCTCTTCTCAGCATCAACCACTCGTTTCTCAGATTCATCCATCTTATCATAAGACATCACTATAACTCTTCCATCAACACGACGTGTGGGAGTAAAGTATCCATCTATCATACACGTCCACATTTGAGTATCTTCACTTTTCATAAACAACTCAAACTTCTCTTTCCAGTCAGCATATTCTTTGACGTTTGTAAGCTTTGGCCAATTCTTAACAGTCTCCTTTCCATTGTTCATCTTAGCCATCACGCAGCGTAAAAGTTCAAATGAATTTTGGTAACCTGTGTCAAAATCCAATTCT